>JAPYYW010002406.1:0-26833 GCA_030522545.1 Cremastinae sp. A BG-2022a | reverse complement strand
AGCTCGGAGTTCGAGTCGGAGTGGGGGAAGCGCTCGAGCGAGAAACTGGGGAAGGGCTCTTATTGCCGGGGCTCTTATTGGGAGAGCGCACTGTATAGTATAATATATATAAGATATAGTATATGAGAGAGCGGCCGCGCGAGGGGCGCGTGACAAAAGTGAAGAGTTTAATAAATAATGCGCACGCGGTTCGCGGGTAAATGCATCAGACTTACCATTCAAATAATGCATAGAGGTGTATGCGTATATAGTATATAGATATATGCGGAAGAAGTATAGAGGTTGGGGTAATTAGGTTGAGCCCTTGCGGAAGCATTATGTATATGCCTGCACACCTTCCGCTAATTACACGGATGTAATTATCAATAAAAGTTTCGTATCGGGGTGTACACACCGGAGCCCCGCCGCCGTTTATACCCCCCGTTGCGGCTTCCGCGCGCGAGGGGTGCGCTGTCGTATTATCGGTAGCCTCGTAATTTTCGAGTTTTTCATATAAGTGCGCCGCCCGGAGACGGTACATGCACCCTCTGCTGCGACTCTCCGTTAGATACACACACACACACCCATACAGCTCGTGCGGGGGGACGACAATAAAACGGTATACATGCGGTCGAAGGGAAATAAGAGAGAGAGAGAGAGAGCAGGAAAGTAAAAGATAGAGGTGCGAGGGAGCGAGGGAATATAGAGGCCGCGATTATATGTTTCGCTGCTGTTGCTTTTTCGCGCGCGCTTATACATATATCCTGGACGCGCGGGGCTCTGCGTGCCGATAAGCTCTGCCGTGAAGTCGTTACCGCCCCCTGTGCATACATTATACAATCGATGCCTATGTGTATATAGAATACAGGCGCGCGCGCGCGCGCTGTGTGTTTCGGAAAGCGGACACGAGCAGCCGCGGGCTCTGCCGCATACGCGTGTGCTGCTCCATACACCGCCGCGTATATATGTAAATATCAAATTCTCAAGCGGTAAGAGGGATAGAAAAGACACGACGATGCTCATACACAATTCCGAGTCGTTATATTCGGTATACTTCATCCCGATTACACATATACCTGACGCTCCCGTTATTCATCACTATTACATTGTTACGAGAGATTTCAAAAAGTCCAATATAAATTAGACGCGGTAAACATTATTCTTTTTATTTTCTTCATAATTGTTTAATTATTATGAGAAACTTTATTTTTTTCAAAGACACATCGGTTTCTCAGGAATTCATTCATTATTATTTGCACCACCCTTCCTTATATTGATATGACATATTTTAAGAGGATTCATCACATAGAAAATCGATATATCTATTGTAAAAAATTCCAATTTGTTTTGATACTCTCCCATAAGAGCCCGTATTAAATATTGCGATTTTCAATCCTAAATATCTTCAATTCTAGATGGCGAACCTTCTTCAAAATTTACCATAGCTCTTTTTATTCTACTTCAAAGAAGCGTTCTTTGGTTTTTTTTTAAATCCTAAGAATATGATTTTTTTTTCATTTTCATACAAACATAGCAAGTACAGGGCACCTTGAAACAATTTGCAACAACGTTTCTTAATTGACTTAATCTCAAAAACCAATATGAAAAACAATATAAAATTTTACATGCAGTGTGTATATAACAAAAATAATATCGCGTATTTTCTCAATTTGATAAAGCAAGTGAAATTGTCCTTAATTATTCTATTATTGTACAACTATATGAGAGAAACCTCAGTGTGTAAGAGAGAAAATAATTCGAATACATTTTTTTTCCGTATAAACAGAATGTGGTGGTTATTCCCTTTCTCAACAAATTTCTTCTCGGTCTTTTTCTCTCTCGTTAACCCATTCTGGACGATTATGGCCAGACTGTACGATTGGGACGATAGCGAGCAATAAAAACAAAAATGAGATTGTGCAGAACCGAAAGATTCTGGAAATATCGATTTCGGATATTGGTGTTTAAAGTAAAAGCTCCTATATAAGCAGAACTCGGCACAACGAAGAAATTCATCTATTGATAGCTCCATCATAACACTCAAGTTACTCAGATTTCAACTATTCTCTATTATATTTTGTTTCCTGCTATCTCTCAAACTTTTTTCTTCATTTTACTTGCGAGACTAATGTATGTCTTGAAAACTGTCGATTTTTTTTTGTAAATGATTTAAAAAAATAATGTTACTTTCAACCGTTTAAAAATATAAAGAATTACTTTTGTTAAAGGTTTTAAAAAATTATATTTTTTTCAACACGATAATTATCTTCTTTCCAATATATAAAATTCTCATCATGTCACGGTGTTAGTGTTTATATACCTCCGAAACAGCTTGCCAGATTCTAATGAAATTTTTTTTATGTATATTCTGTAGGTCTGAGAATAGGTTTATAACTATTTTTTATACCACTAAGTGATAAGGGTGGTTCACACCAAAAAATTTTTTTTCATTTTTTAGACAAAGTTTTTTTTTGTTATTTTTTAATGGTGTGGCATTAAAAAATATATTCAGCGCTACATTTTTATCGTTCTACGACAAACACCTATTGTTTAATATAATTTTACAATTTTTTACCCGGGTCGATAGCTGATCAATTACAATGGGACAAAAAAATAAAAAAGTTGTCTGTACTTTTGAAAAGACCCTCCTATCTTTATGTATTTTGGTGTGCTGAATCAGAATCTGTGGTCCATTTTGTCCGTCCATCGTCAAAATTTTGAGTAAATTGAAAAAAATGTAAAAAAATGTAAATTTTTATTTTTTTTATGGTTTTTAAGAAATTTACTCGAAATTTTGATGATGTACGGACAAAGTGGACCACAGATTGGGATTCAGGGGAAAAATTACATAAATATATGATTGTTTGATCAAAAATACATACAAATTTGATCAACTATCTCTGAAAGACGTTTACCGGTGTCTTCTAACACAGCAAATAGCACGGATTTGGGATGAGACCTTTCTCCTGTCTCTCTCACACAATAGGCTGTCTCTCACTTCACAGACACCTGAGAAAAAACAATTATATTATAATATATATTTAGATATATAATTATATCTGTTATCTATATTTGTTTCTAGGGCAGTTATATTTTTATACACTAAAAATAATTTATATGGTAAAAGAACGTTTGCCGGGTCGTCTAGTTAGAATATATAGTAATGGCGTATTTTAACTACATCATTTGGGTATATCTGCCTTAATAGCATCTCCTGTATCAAATACAGTTATTTAGTTTATTAGTACACAGGATAACCGTATACTTTATAGAATATTACTTAAATTAAATTTTGGAGTAATAAAGATACACAATAAAAATAGAACGCTTCATTTTGGACACGAATATGCCGAACACGTTTGAAAACCAATGTTTTTTAAAGGGGATGTAAAAAATTTTTAATCGCCACCTCTAAACATTTTTATATTTAAAGGGCTGACATTTGGTATAGCATCTTTTTTATCATTTCGAAGATATAGAACGTGTGTTCGCGACAATAAAAATTAGTCATTTTTTTGGAACACCCTAATATACATATTGTATATATTTATATCGTTGAAGTATACATATAGAACAGATCAATATTTGTCAGAAGGTCGAAATATTTGATGTTCCGAAAGAATCTGAAAATTTATTTACATCTCAAACGAATATGTAGATGGTACAGTTTGTACAGCGGATAATATTGAAATAGAAAAGATGATAAATTCAAGCGAAGTAAATTAACGTTTTTTTTAGACTGGCAACGTTTTAGTAGATTTTTTTTGTGAAAAGTAAAAACGGACTGAAAAAGTATTCGTTTTTTTTTCAAGATGAAAATAGCCAGCATCGAGACTCGAAAAGAAACCGATTCAGCAAATTGTGAAAAAAAAGAGAGGGAACGAGAGAAACAAAGAATAAATCATTAACGAAAAGCTCGAAAGAAAGCGAGTCTGAAGTGTGGGTAAGACAGTCGAATGGCGTCCAAAGTCCAGTTGGACGCTGTAAAGTCTAAAAATGTTCTCTCTTTCGATAATGGAAAATCGGAAAATACATGTAAGAAAATGGGAATAATTTTCAAAGAGGTGGATATAGGAGAAAGTAATTCAGAAAGAGAGAGAGAGAGAGAAATAGAATAAACGGGGAAAAGCCCGGCAGAATGAAATGGCTCGCTGCAGTCAGGAAAAAAGGTGTAATAAATTATCGTTTGAACGCTCGTTTCGTCTAGGTGAGTAAAAAAATGCATCGCTTCGTCTTTTCATGAAAATTCGCGCTCGAAATCTTTGTCACGGGGCTTTTTTGTTTCGTCGGAAAAAGATTCGGAGCTTTGTAATACGGAGAATCAATTTGAAAGCTCGAAAATCAGGGAGAGAGGTCAAGCTGCTCTTTTCTCGCACCTCCCTTTTTTTCTTGGCCCCTTTCACCGTTTGACTGTAGATTACAGCGCTTTCCTTTTTCTCAGCCACTCCTCACCCTCCCGCTCTTTCTTCTTCTTCTTCTTCAGACCCGCTTGGATAACTGTGCCACATAGGTAGGGACGTATGTGTATATAGTATATAGTATGTCCCAGTGGATATGTCGGATGTAGGAATCGATTCGATAAATCCTTCAGCCATTATTCCTCTTTTACCTCCCTTTTTTTCTTCGCTCAACACGGACTCGCGTTCTCGATAAATCCTCAAGGTTTCGGCGGTTTTTCCTGACAAAGGTACACCCCCGATACCCTATATTCATCGCCGAGCAAATAAGCGAAAATAAAAGCTGAGACACATTATCTATATAGTATAGGACAAAGAGATATGAAAAAAGTCCAGGTATTGATGTATACCAGCGTCGCGGGGCGCCTGCTTGAATTAATCCTTTGACCTAAAACAAAGATAATTGTTGATACTCTGCTACACTTATTTACTTATCAATATATCGTGTTACCTAGCTAATATACGCATGTGTATACGCATATGCGTGTTAAATCTTTTTCATATTTTTCATATCATTTATCTTTTATTTTTACAAATGATTTTTAAAGAGGATTATATATTCATAACAATATATGTATTTTTTACTGTGTTTTGAAAAAATAAAATTATAAAATAAGTATATAACGTGAATTTCGGATGAATAAAATGAGAAATGTTGAGATCCGTTAAACGATTATTCGAATGCGATGAGATAAATATAACTTTCTTGCAAATTCGTATACGATTATATGGAAGAAGCTGATGCTTTAGAGAAGAGAATAAGTCAAAAGTTTTGAGCTTGAGAGGTAACACGAATATTGTATACATATATGGGATTGTCTGTATAAGAGTCTAACTAAGAAGATTCTTACCGCAGACCGAGCGGAAGCTTCTCGGAGAGGTATTTTTCAGACGAAGGCTGCTGAGAGGACTTGCCTGGGCGAAATCTCTGCTGTTTCGAAGTGAAGTGGTGCAGTTTCTACTGAATAAAATCTATGCACATAAGGAAAATGTATAACAGAGTTTAAGAGAAGTAATCTTTGAAAGTGTGCTCGCATCACCCACACATTCGTTCTCGCGGCACATCTCTCATCTCCGATACCGCACGCACGCTATAGCTCTTTCGACAGTTTTGAAAAGAGCACCCGATGTCAAGGCTCACCGCTCTCGCTGAGATCCGCGCACCAAAACTTTCCTCTCGCGCGCCCTATGGCGTTTACACACTTGTTCTGGATTTGTCGTCTTCATCCCCAATGCCTACTCTATACTCTATATACTATACTATATGTATTGCGACCTCACGTAGCAGGTGCTGTATCGTCGAATCCCCTTGGGAATAATCCGAAAATATCCGTATATAGTATCTATATAAAAGCAGTACACTATCAATAAGCAACCCGCCATCATTGAGTCGTGCAACCGAGTATTATACATACAGACTATATACTATTTATGTATACATATATAGTCTTTTATTGCCAAACCTTTCATCCACAAATTTCTTCACATCTTATTTTATTATTTGAATATATATATATATACATATTTTCATGTTTGCTTGGAATATACGTTATTTTTCGAGCTTAAATAGCTTTGTGTGCGATAAGTAACCAATTTCAACACTGAGCTTACTTTTCCACACGTTGTCCATGGCAACGTGTTTACTCTGCTGATGCAATAGTGCGAAAAAGTCAACAACAAGCTTCAGACAAATGTCAATGTCAGTACATTGAGAGTTGCTGTTATATAATCGTATTGGAAGATTGCTCGAAACGTGTGTACCTTCCGAACAACAATTTAAAAATATTGTGCAATACGTACGTGCCTATAAGAGTAAACTTATGCCGAAAATGGAATAAAGTTGAACTTGCGCGGTTATCGAATTGAAACTCTCCCTCGTGTAACTCGTGTCAATGGCAGTACGTTAACCTTACTCTTCACTTCTCTACTCTGGACATTATTTTTTCGTACTTCATTTTGAATGTGGTTGCTATAAAAAAAAAATTGACTATTTTGGAATAAATTTACTCAAAAAAAAAACTCTTGTGCAGTTTTAAAAAGCGAAATTCAGCTTAAAATATGGTCTTGAGTGAAGAGTACGCAGTTAGCGTACTGCCGTGTCAATCCGTCGCTACAATAAGTCTTCGGCTCATGCGCAACTTAATGCCATTCGGAAATCATTCACTTTTAGCACGCATGTATCACAATATACAGTGTGCACGAGCTCAGTAAGGCCCCTAAAGCCCGCAATAAGGGAAAGAGTTTTTCGTCGAATTCGGATATTCCCACCACAGGTGCACGCGCTTCGCGTTCCTGATGCTCGTAAAAACTCGTCACGCTCACTCTGTCTCTCTCTATCTTACGATTCACAACGTTATCTTGGCCGGAGGGCCTTATTATTGCGATCTACGCGCCTGACCCACTAAAACTCATCAAAGTCCGAGTCGCAGAGAGGGTCAAGCACTCGAGCGAGAAACTGCGGGGTAGAGGCCTTTGAAATTTGAAAATAATTGAAATTTGATTATTTTGGGGAATGTGAAAACTTTTTATAAATTGAACGAGGGCAATTGATGTTGAATCGTCGATAGACTCTGCTATTGTGGTTATACTGGGATACAGTTGTAAGCTTATTTCCCGAAACATACACTATATGTGTAGGAGAGGTTGAGGAGCTTTTACAACCACTTATGAAATTCTCGCTTAAGCTCGGGATTCTGTGTGTAGCGCCGGCGGGGTACGTCTCACTCACGACTCGCCTGTCGGCTTGAGAGAGCTAGATTTATCCCTCAATACTTGTTTTCTCGTAAATAGATGCTTTAACGAGAATTTCTCCTTGATGATAGCTCAAAACGCGACTAGGATTCTGAGATCCCTGACAGTTGGTCGTTCACTCGGCAATTTCGCCCTTCGCAACTCGCTCATGTTATTCTGCGATGCTTAAATCTCTCGATTATCATCTCTCTCTCTCTCTTATTCTATATATATTCAATATCTCTTCCCGTATAATTTCATTTTATAAATGCTATTTTTCTTGTTAAGAATATACATACATGCCCCGCCCTGCGATGATATATACCCCCTTGCGGACTTATTTCTCGAAGCTTATATTCTGTGTTCATTCACAATTACAATGAAAGCGTAGAGCTTATCAATCACTATATGTGCACACGGTATACATATATGCCTATATTATAATAACGTGTATAATAGAGGTACAGGTATATAAATCATTTGAAAATAAATATACAAATGCATATGTTAGAAAATACTATATAATTTACAAAATGTAATAAATTATTGAAATTATAATAATTTAATTTAAAAAATGATATACAATATACCGGTAAGTCACGCATACTGTGTATTGTACGTCATACAAAGAAAAATTGCTAAAAATTCACCACCGCTATACGACAAAAGTATTTAATCGATAATAAAGAAAACAAAGAAAAAATCTCTTTCGTGCAGCGAATGAGGCGCTGATAATTAAAAATTTATATACACTTTCCAATTAATTAATTAATTAATTAATTAGCTAGTATACATTGAAAAGTTTTAATTTTATTAATTCTTAAGTAAATTTTTCGAAATTGTTGCATAGTAACTGGAATGGTAATAATCAATACATAATATGAGAACTCATCGCGATTTTCCTGTGTACACTTTGAGCCACGCTTCTAATTCGCCCTCTGCTTTCCCGATTATTGCTGATAACGCGCGTTGTTACTTCCTCCTACACGTTTATGACTAATTTCCATTATTCAATTTCTCATAGTTAAAGGAGCATTTCCATGCACGAATGAATGCATTACATCCGTTATTAATATATCGATGATTAATTATAGAATTCCATGACAAACTATTGTGTTTACGCGAGCACCATTATTGTCTTATCAACGTCATTATAGAGTCCGTTGAGATTGCTAAATTTTTCTTTTTTTTTCAGAGGAATTAAAAGCGATAAGTGTCAATAAAAATATAAATAATGACGCGCTCCATAATTGGCTATAAATCACAACTCACGTTTCTTGCTGGACATTGGAGTCTGCTCATTACGCTCACTGAAATTGCAAACAGTCATTATTTTTGTTAAAGTTCTCGCATACAGGAGAATTTCGAACGAAATAATGAGATAGTACTGTGAGATCGAATATAGCGGTGATTATTTTTAATTATTTCACTTTTTCACATGGTCATCAACGTGACATGGAAAAAACATTTATAAAATAAAATTGTAAGAATAAAAGTAGAGCGAGAATATATTTAATTTGTTGAGTTTTGCAGCTTTATTTCTGCCTTTTTGATTGAAAAAAAAAACCAAGTGCGCTCTCTCCGGTTAACTAGGAGGAAGCCAATCTAGAGTCTTCTCAAGTCTGGCGCGCCAGAGTTTTCAATGAAAGTAGGGTAAGAGGGTGAGACACGTTTTCTTGCGATATATTCCATAGCATCAGCTATATGTATACAATATATACAATATAGACGACGAGAAATCTCGATGACGGGGGCAGGATGCAGAGATTTTTGCTCAGAATTTCCTTTCCCCGTGCGCGGGGAGATCAAAGAAATGAACCCTCAATTTTCTTTACCGGACTCTACCGGGCCGAGATAGCGGATGAAAACGAGACCGTCAGGATGCGGCGCGGCCCGTATCGAATCCTTTTTTTTCTTCTTCTTCTTCTTTTTAGGGTGTGTATACACGTACACATACATATATAACATATATGGTGAAAGGGATCTTTTCGATCGGACTCGGGTTTCAACATGCTGCTCTCACGCGAAGCTCTTGTACGAGCTTATGAGGATGAAATGATTTTCCAATAAGTATCGCTTCCTCGTACTTTACCATCTCATCTTCTCTTTTCACATACCTCGTTCCCTCTCGTTTTCCTCGTACTCTCCGATTATCCTTTTTCAACCTCTCGTGTTCGAGCCAAGGACGAAACTTTCCGGTGCGCGCTGCAAAAATATTTTCCTCCCAGAGGTCCGAGCTTCCGTGAAACGATCTCTTTATTTAAGCGCAGTTGAGCACGTACATAAAATACGAAAATTGATCTTTCGACGTGTCTTCGTGCCTGGTTTCTCCATTGAAAAACGAACGTAGCGCATACGTCATCGCGAGCACATGCGATGCTTTTTTCCCCGATTCATTGCTTTTCCTCCCGATATTACGCCACTTTTTATCGCCTCAATATGCTGACAACTTTTTATCAAAATTTTTATTTTTCTCCTTTTTATCAAATAATCAGTATCATATCATTTATTTCATCGCTTCACTTTATTTTTTAATAACCCTATAATTTATTTTTTTTTATTACTGACAATAGCGAGCCAATTAAAATTCATGGAAAAACTAAACGTTCCAAGTCCCATTAATTTGAATGGCTCACTCGAATGAAACTTGAATTCCAACTCCAAGTTTCACCATTGGATAATACATTGTAATGTAAAGAAAAAATAAAAATCCGTGGTTATAAAACTTATTCGTAGATCGAGAATTCGAAAAAATATGGACCGATTAATTTTCTTTCTACATAAACGTGTGAGTGTGTATAATGGTGAAAGTTTTGAAGCTTCGAAAATCTCCTGCTTTTGTGACTACTACTACTATATACTACTACTTCTTCTTCTTCTTCTTCTTCTTTCTCTACCAGTTTTTTCTTTATTCTTCGTTATATAGCATTCGCCGCTATTCAAGCGACGCTAGATGTCTACGCATCTATGCATATTCGTCTACCAGCTGCATACCGTGTTATATATTTTCAAGCTCAATTACACTGAAAATTGTCTGAAAGTGTTCTATTATTTTTATTATTGAGAAATACTGTTGGTTAATGATTTTTGAAACTTCATTTTATGTCTAACATGGAATTTTGGGACGCGTTTTTTCGTTGAAACTAATGATTCCGCTGTAATATTGAAAAATCGACCAAATTAATGGAAAAGTCAACTTTGACTTTGAATAATCGAAAAATGTCAAGAGACCTTTTTTGTAGAGCGTTAAATTTTCTACGAAAGTATAATAAGACTTATTCCTATATGTTAATCTTATGGAAAATCAAAAAGTGCGATGCACCTTGGTCAATAATGGTCAATAAGATGAGACTTGGAAGCATACGCTGATTGTGTCCCACGTGTTAGTTAGGTCTCAAATTAGCAGCTTGTATTATAAAATAGACTCGAAATAATACACGTACGCCTAATACGTAGAAAATAATAAGGTATGGTCGATGTCGAGAATGGGAAGCGCCGCTTTGGAGGGGCGCTTGTCGCGCACCCTCTGCTCTCGGTAGGCCCCTCCGCGCCGCGTTCAAAGTTCTCTCTCGCGCGCGGACAGTCACTTAGGGGTTGGACCTGAGAAGCACTCTGGAACTTGGAAATAGAAGAGTTCGTATATATATATATATATAATATGTATATGTGCGCGGATATAGAAATATAGTTATGACTCGAGTACCGTGCCAGAAAAACGCTCATTTCGCTCTTACTCGCCTCTTCTTCGCCCCGCGAGCCCGCCTCACCAGTCACATTTCCCTCTCTCACTACCTAAGATGGAAAAACTAACTATAGAGTGAGGAATAATGGCGTTGAAAGAGGGGGCCGCGCCGAAACTTAAATATTTATTGGAATTTAAAAGTTGGAGACTGCCTCGCGGGGAGTATTTAAGAGTTTGCTCAAGTAATAAGAGTGAGAAAAGCATCGGCCTCTCGCTTTCCGGTATGCTCGGATTGCCTGGGCAAACTCTTCGCGACAAGGGCTAATATATCGCGTCAATTATATATACTATATATACGTTTAAATGTCTATAAAAATATGTATAGGGGTTTTATATTTGTGAGAACGATGAGAGGATTATTCATATACAGATGAGACGAAAGCGAAACGTCTATGGAAAGAGCTAAGAAGAGAGATTGGAGGCGGACGACTCCTCATCGACCAATAACAATAAACTTACTAATGTTAATAAGATATGTCTAATTCTAACTAATATAAAGATGAGTGTTGAATCTTTCTAGCCCGCCCCCATTCACCCGCGCACGATCAGCCGAAGAGCGTCTCGCTGTGAAAGTTCAAAACGCGATAAGGTGATTACTTTGCTTCAATTCAAAGTGTCCCCTCGACGACACTCTTTATTATCGTTGTTGCACTCTGAATTTTTTAGCGAACCTTTTGGTTCAGCTATGCCAAATTTGACAAAATAAGCGCTAAAATTCTTTTGACAACCCCGCAATGCTCATCTTTATTTTTGGCAAAAATACATATTTAACATTCTATATAGCAGATGATTATTCGAGGGCCGCGGTACTGCGTTTTGTCAAGGTACCTGAAACTTTCCGAAGTACATTGAAGAAATCTTTCAAATTTCACGATGCAATTACATTATTGGTCTCTAATTTAATTTTATTCTGAAGTTTGAACGTACATTAAGTTTAAGTTTCAATTTGTATAAAGAGCAGGGTGTGCGTTTTGAGAATCGGTCGTGAGATTATCAGTGGTATACGAGAGACGAGAGATATAAACGGAATGAAACGTTGATGGTCGCGGCGAAGGATGAATAAGATAAGAGAGAGAGAGAGAGGAGGAAAGCTGTTGGTCGGAAGAAATAAGTAACTTGATTGAAGATTCTGGGAGTCTGCTGTTTCTCCGCAATGTTTCGACGTGAATCAGAAATGGCAAGAGGTTCTAATTAGTCGGTAAATACTTCGATTCGGTGAATGGAAAAGCTGAGAGATATGCGAAATTCTGCTTTTCTCAGTTGTACGAGCAGATGAACGCGCGGTAGTCAGGGGCTTTCCTTCTGATGCGCGATTGTACTGACCGCGCTTCCTCGCAGCCATTCCCAACTGTGGCTTACAACTTGTGATTCAGCAAGTTTCGCTTGCAGTCGCGTCAATAAACTCCTTATCTCTAGACGCGCGGATTCTCCCAAAATCTTTTATATACCTCCATTCCCTTATTCTTCTTCTGAAATCTCTTATGTTATTTGCTCTATATACACGCATACATTTCTTTCAAAGAGTCCTTCTGTTTGAGAAAACAATATTTGATTTATTATAATAGAAAAATGCTGACAAACGTTTATGACACAATACTTTTGAAGATTTTACGAAAAGCAGATATATGTATACATATATAGTATTACACTAGAAATGAAGTTTCGTCGATGTACAGTTTGGATGTCGTTCGTTCGTTGAAATATGACAATATAGAAAATGGATAAAGGTTTTTGCGAAAAACAGAAACGCGAGTAATAAAATAATGATCTTATTGGAGCTTTTACATGCCTATACTATATCGATCTGCTTGGGATCGCTTGATTTATCGAGCACCGATCTCTGGGCCCACTCTCGTTGACCCGCCACAAGGCTACCCATTAAACTTTAGCTCGGACTGTTATCTGGAGATGAGGGAGTCTGTGCTGACTGGATTTGCCTTGGTGCGCAGTTGGGTGCACGCTCGGTCGCTGGACCGCATTGCTCCCTCGGGAAATAACCACCTCGCCATTTTCTTTACATTTGACGTTACTCTATATACATTTGCACCGCTGAAAATAAAAATAAAAAAAACAGTATAGCTGATGCTATTTGGGACTTCCACTTTGCTTCATTTCCTCATCTTTTTCCGCCTTTCGTCTTTTTGTTCTCATTTCATTTCTCCTGTTTAACTCCGCCTCTATAACAGGAAATTGTCTTTTGTTAGATTGTGTTTAAATGTGTGTGTGTGTGTGGTCACTAAATGCCCGACCGAGAGACTCTACAAAATTCTTCGCAGGCATTAAAAATTAGCATGATAGATAAACGATTAATTTACGCGATTATATTTTCCGGAACTGTTATTGTGCGGGAGATGAGAGGAGAGACAGCTGTCAGTCGTCAGAATGACAGAAGGAAGTTAGGGGATTCACTAAAATATATGTATAAACAAAAACAAAAATTATATAATTTATTCTCTGCAAAACTAATAAAATATAATAATAATACTCTAGACTTGAAACTTACTCGCTCGCGTTACCAAACAAGTTTCCCGAGCAGTCCTCCCCTTTCTACAGGGAACAACAGACCGCATCAGCAGGGTATTAAAAAAACATAACATCATAGTCATCTTCAAACCGCACAAAAATATGACTCAGGAACTCCCTAACTCCAAATAAGCCAAACGGGCCCCATTGAGTTCAACAGGAGTGTATAAAGTTTCCTGTGAGTGTGGAAAAGTGGGCATAGGAGAAACCAGAAGAATTATCAGTACATGGATCAAAGAACATCAAAGGTGTGTAAGATCCGGATATAGAGCTCAATCGACCTTAGCTGAACACTGGATGGACACCGGACTCAATATTCAATTCGATAAAGTCGAGGTTCTAGCTATCCCACAAA
Source organism: Cremastinae sp. A BG-2022a (assembly GCA_030522545.1). Classification (NCBI taxonomy): domain Eukaryota; kingdom Metazoa; phylum Arthropoda; class Insecta; order Hymenoptera; family Ichneumonidae; species Cremastinae sp. A BG-2022a. Next base: position 13,047 of record JAPYYW010002406.1, on the reverse strand, counting down.
GCTACTTTGAAAAGAAAGAAAACATCGAGAAGGGCTTGAGATTCAAAAACACCGAAACAATCTCAACAAAGACAAGGGCTATGGAACAAATTCCATCTGGCATATAATCCTCCGGATTTTTTAATTGGCTAGTTGATCAATCAAAAAGCAGGTTGGCTGCCCAGGTAAAAAATAAATTGTTCATGATGAATTCCTCAAGAACCTTCATCGTGAACGTTCATATCATGAGACAATAGAGTACTTTTTGGCAAACAAATCGTGAACATGGAAAGTCGTTCGGTGGAGGTGTACCTCAATTTTTCATAGAACGTTCAGAACATAACATTCATAAAATCTGACAGATCACTGATCTGCTTAAATACAGGACACCCTGAGCAGAGGAGCCTCAGAATTGGAGCTCCCACCCTGAAGATGCAGTCTGTATAACGATTCCGAAACGTCGGCTAGAAATAGTCCCTCAACGCCGCTCCAATCTGGAAGCCGACACATTATAATAATAACAGTCAATATTAAGTTACTCCTAAAGTAGGATTAAAAGTTGGAAAAAAATGTGAAAAATGAAATAAAATGATAGAAGAAAAATTCGATAAAGGAAAAACAGGAACACAAATGCTTAAGATTGATGCGATGTATTTGCATGTATTTGAAATGAGAGGTGGGCTTTGATATACTTGTCGATGCATGAAAGCGCGTGCATGTGTAGGTGGGGCAAAAAAAAATAAAAAAATATTTCTGTTCATGTATCGTGCACATGCATGGGGATTAACTCTCACTCAATTCCACAACACACACTTTCTTTCTCTTCGAAGCGTATCATTATGCATGCGCATAAGTATATGTGATCACACATGTGCATATTATATACATATAGTATAATCACGCTTTAGCAACAAAATGAATGAATTTTTTATAAAAACCTTCGGAATGGAGCTGAATACATATGTAAAAAAGGGACAGTATAAATCAAAGTATTAATCTTGGTCAGTATTGAAATAAAAAAATGAGGATTCATAGTCTGATGAAGCTCCGAACTAAAAAATGTATAATATCGAAAAAGAAAAATCCTATAATTAGAACTTTTATAGAAATATCAAACGATTGATGTGGACACATATTTATCCCTTACGCTGATATTGTTCTTTCAATTATATATAAATAATATGTATATGTATGTATAATGGTTTATTTATTTATATTATGTACATGATATTAAAAAATATTATAAGATTAACGATTTCTTGAGAAAGGTTCTCTCTTCTCGAGGGAGTATTGAAATTTAAAGAATTTCCCATGTAACCTGGGAAATTGCAAAAGAGTGCTCATCTGACACCGTACAATAAAAGCTGAGAGCATGGAGCTAGACGCATAGTTGAAAAATTAAAGAAATATAAAGAAAAAAAATGGGAATCTAAAAGAAAAGGTTCTTTTGAATACGTAACGAGTTTTAAAGGGAAGCAAGTTGAAAAGATAAATGGACGGAGGGGTGCAGACGTTAATTAGCTGGTGCAATCAACGAGCCAGACGCCCCCATCTCACCTTTTTTCCGTCTTTCCGTCTCACATCCCAAGACAACTTTGCATGCGGCTTTTTTTCAACCATGTTTCTTTATATCCTCAATTTTGTTCCCGCACACGACTAAATGGTGTTATTATATTATGAACGTTATCCTAAAAGAGAGCTTTCGAGAATCTTTGGAAAAGTTTTACGACGCTCAATTATTATATAACTTGTATTATTTTATACATATATACTTGCGATGCTTCCTAATCGTCTTTTGTTAAATTAGTCTTTGGTATGGAGTATTTTGGGTAAAGCTTTTTATACTTTTATTGCGTTATTAATAGTAAAAGTAAAAACGACGAGAGACTTGCGGAGCGTGTATGCGGCTGTGCACTATTAATTGTGGGTCTTACAGCCCACGCAAAGTAGCAAATTAGATGCGAAGTCTCTCTTACCATCAGCCTCTTATTCATATAAGCAAAAGTTAGCGCGGTTGTCGAAGCTCCCGCTCATAAAAGCGTCTTTCCACTTGGCTGCATTCTTGTAAGTTGCATGCGCAGTTGCGTCATGATCCTCAAGCAGCAGCAGCAACGATTCAAGCGATTCATCCACCGAAACTTTGATAAAACGGCGGTAGTAACGCACCATCCAATATAATACATTGTATATACGATAACGTAAATATATACTATGTATATCAAGTGCAGATAACAACATTTTTCCATTTCATCATTTTACTTCAACACTTATAACCCTTTCACTGATTATCATTGCTCTCCTATCATTCCATTATCTTCTCAGTTTTATTTTAAGACGATATTCCGCAGATCCCAGACACTTGTAAAACGCTATTGGTTCAAACTTCTTTAATTATCTTTATTAATGAGAATAATATTTGTTTAGCCCACGCAGATTATAGTGGCAAAAATGGGCTGATCTTTGGATTTTTATGAAATATCAATAATTTGCATGCTTGAGCGAATCGCGTTTCGTATCACGTGGTACATCTTCGGCATCATCTTAATGGAAAAAAATTGTTTCTTGAGCCGAATTGATGCAATCGAGAAAACACTTTTCGAAGCACATACCTCTCTTTGATCTGTGGAGCTAACATCGTAACAAAGCACCTTCATAGTATTCAACCTTGGAATTAAAATTTAAAAAAAACCAATTCCATGTGTACTTCCAGTCGAATCAATCATTTCAGCAATGTATGTGTGTGTGGATGTATAGTTTGCGAGTGTTTATTTGCATAATACTTTGGGAAATGAAGAAAATCATTGAATATGATCGAATGTATTTCTCTCTTTCTCGGCTGGAAAATTTAAAGAGAAATATTGCAGGAATTTCACTTACTATCGAACTTTCACCCAAAGTTTGGGCACTCTATGTTTTTTTTTGTCAAATTGCTATATGATCGAGATAAAAAGTTAATATATATTCATTGAAAAAATATCTATGTTATACAGCATTGGATTTTTTTTCGAGTTAATAAAAAAATATATACATATATAATATATTAATAAGAATTGCAGTTCTTCTGGAGTAAAAAAAAGTAGTAAAGATATTTTTCGTACAAAGAGGCCTTTTCCACCCACACAAACAATTTTTTTGAACTCGTCAAAAGGTATACGTGTTTGAGCCACCTGGGGATTTTTTCTTTTTGATAGAACGTTCCAGAGATTCTCGGAGGCTTGTTCGCAAAGTTTTTTTATATATATTTTTTTTACTTTGCGGATATGGGCTGGAAAATGATTCGAAGACTCTTGTGGGAATTCGGGGATACATCGCTGACGGTCTTATCGCTCACATGTGTTACAGGGCCGAGCGAGCGAGCGAGCGAGCGAGTTTATACGACGGGAACGCTGGATATCCGGTTATCGTTTATTTTATCCGCGCTATATATTTTATGCGTTGTTATATCGCGAGTGAATGTGTCGAGCGAGCTTTCAATTTCCATATGCCATCAACTTACGTACGGTGGAACGTTGAAATTTAGCGAGGACGACATCGCGACATCTCATTAACGATATCTTTTTCGAGCGCACTTTTTTTCAACCGGCTCAAATAAGCAAATCGAATATGTACCAAGAATATATCTATATTAAGTAATTATCATTTTGTGTTACGCGCAGCACTTTTTTATTGTTATGCAGTGTTCTAATACTTTTTAAAATTTTTTACGGTAGAACTAATATAGGATAAATACCTGTTACGGTTTATTTTGTAGAATAAAATTAGGATTGATGAGTATTAATGACACATTCGATTCATGTGAAAATTCAATCGGCCAAAAGAGGATGCAATAAAAATTTTCAAATTCCTTCAGTATACGAAATTGTAACAATTTGACGATCTTTTTCGCTTGCAGTGCTATATACACATTTTCGCATGAGCAGGAAAAATTACCATTCGGATAAAAAATACATTCTGAAAATACATATATGCAGTTATATATTTATTTCATACGTGAACAAGTTAAAGATATTCTTTATTTTTTAAAAATAATTTTAATAAGAGTATACATATATGTATATGTGTGTGTATATATATATATACACAAAAAAGATATGTACAATTTTTGAAGAATCAAAAGAACGCGGCTTTCATGAAAAATATATCTCCTTATTTGTATGTTTATATACAAACTTGGAGAGGACAAAATTTTGCACAAAACTTTCCACGTCACTATTCGTACATTCGACCATGTGGAAATATATTTGGTGGCTCTTGCATGGGTAGATCGGCTCTTTTGTTGGCCGTGAATTTGCAAGCGAAGCATCATAAAATCCTCTCTCACCCCTTACGTCCGTATAGTTGCTGCATGTTACCTAATACAAGAACTGGAACACACATTTTTTACGTCTGTTCAAATTTTATGCAAAATTATATACAGAAAACTCAAATATATTCTAAAATATCGAGTTACCGTTTCAATGATAATAAGAATAATGTAAAAAAATGTTTATTTCGGGACTTATATATGAATTTTACAATTAAATAAGTATACAAACGATCGGTGCATGGATGAAATTACCACGGGCTTCGTTTTCATATAGTTGGAAAAAGCAAATTTATCTGCATTAATGAATTAATAAATAGTATATGTATATATATTTTTGGCATATATTGTACTATTGTATCGTTAGCAATCGTATTTAAATTACGTACTTAATTATTCGATACGATTTGCAGAGCCTAATTTAAAGCGGGTAATAAAAATACCTTCGGGAATTGGGGAGGAAAAAAGTATATGAAACGCTAGTATAGACTATAATTATGAAACATGGCTCTTGAGTATATGCAAAGTATACACAAGAAAATGCTTTTCTTTGTGTCCGTGTTAATTCTATCTTTATACGTTTCGATTTCTAATGAGTTTCGAGATAAAAAATCGAAAGGATTAATTGTAAAAAAACTGACAAAGTGCAAAAATATCAATGAAAACCATGAATGCGTATAACTACATACATGAATATAAAACAGTGAAAATACATATCATTTTTTAAATGCATATACGCATATTATAAGACATAGAGACGATAATAAGACATTACTTAAAATTGAGTGAAAAGTTATTGTCGTGTACATCTCATTTTAAAAGCTCCGATATGAACTATTTATTTCTATGGATGAGATATGGAGTTTGCACGTGCGGAAAAGGAACAATGAAGAGGATATGAATGTTATACAGGAAAGATTCGAGGGGCGAGTTACTGCAGGTATGTTTTCGATCTTGAAATGGAAACGCTGTCAACTCTATATAAAATACAGGTATACTTATGGCGGAGATTGAAAAATTTCTATATGCGGGATGCAAATATATTGATGTTGAAAAACTATAAAATAAGGATGAGATATAAAAGTAAATGAATGAAAAATAAAGTATACATAGTATAATAAGTTTGTTTTCCGATCGTCCGTTATTATATGACTTTATTGTTCTCGTCATGCGTACGCACTCTGCGGAAGAGAATGAATAAGCTTGAGGGTAATAAGTGCGTATATTTGTTATAATAGTATATATATGGAGTTGATACGTATATATATAATGGAGCCTCGCGTTGAGCGTATATGGCAATGAGACGCATCGGTCCAATAATAGTCTCGAGTCGTTCCGATAAGGGGGAACGATCGAGCTGCAGCCAGTTTTAGGGATGAGTCCATGCTGATGTTGGGGAATATTTAATCGATGTCGAATATCTAAATAGATAAAGGAAGGGATCACGGGAATGGGTCGTAGGCGAGCCATTTGACGGTGGCGGAACGTGCGGCTCGCGCGCGCTCACTCTCTCGATGCAACTACGAATATATCATCGCGACTCGCGACTCGATTAAGTGAAACAATTAATAATAGGCGGAAGAGCTCTCTCACCTCTTCGCCGCAGTCACTATGTAAATTAGTATCCGAGAAGGAATTGCCTAGCTTCATGTCGCATCGATCGATTATTCAATAGCACACACCTCTCCTAGACGTTCGCCTTTTCCAATTCCCCCGCCACCTCCTTTTTTTTGTTTCTTTTTCAATCATTAAAACCTTTATATTCTTGTGAAAAAACGATTATAATTTTTTTTCATTTCCCATTTAGTTCATCATTATACTGTACATATGTACACAGAAAATAAGTAAAAGCTGCTGTATTTTATTCTTACTATAGTAAAACTGAGTGTTCGCTATACACGCTTCAACGGATCGACATATGAGCAATTGCGAAATTGACATCGCAGCACTCCTTATTGTAATAAATTAGCCTATGCGCGAAGAGAACAAGAGTCTGCATTATATTATGTGCTGGTATACTCGCGTGCAACTTATTATTCAGACCATTTCGAAATTTTGCTTAAAGTATAACGTATGCAAATCTGAGCGCGCGCATTCTTCATCGGAGAACAAGAATATTGCCCTCGGGGATAATGTCTGCAGTTGATGGCGTTAAATCCTTATAACAGGCACTTTGCAATAGGCATGCGGCGCTCTACATATAGAACCGTTATAATATTTAAATGAATCGCATATTGCTCTGGTGCGCTTCACTCGCCCTTATTTACTTTTCTTCATTTTTCTTTCCTTTTCGTGTCTTCTTCGTAACGAGATGCAAACCCGCCTTTTTTTACCATGTTACTTTTGTAGAACTAAGATTTTTTTTTCTATATACATATATGCATCATATAAAAAGATACACAATAATGGGCCGCGATTGCACGGAAAAAAAATTCTGCATCACTGAAATTCTGATGAAAGGTGCGCGTATATGAGATACATTACACAATATTTGTAACACGCGATAAGAATTTCGCTCGAAGCTATAATACAAGAGGAGAGGAGGAGGAAAAAATTGGTCTATCGGAGCGAGCCGGTTTCATTTGCAAAACATTAATAAGATATTATAGGTCCCATGCTTTTCGTCAAATGAAAATAACGGTATATTTTCATAACAAAATGTTAAATTTTACGTTGAACATACTGCGTTACCTAGTCAGTTTCATCTATTAAATGTTGGTATGTGGATATGGCATCAGTTGGATAACTGCGACTTAAAAATTTTTCATTAAAAAATTAATGTATTAATTTGCACAAGATTAAGAAAAAGAAAAAAAATACGTGTTCGTATGCTCAAAATAAAATTAATTGTATATGTATTTGCCTCTGGTCAATGATCCTCTTATACATATATAAAAGTAGATGGGTGATATGTGAACTTGGTCGTTTAGTCAGCGCTTTTCCGCGATCCTGGTTGGCTCGCGCGGTGACGTGAGTTCGGTGGTTCAACGAGACTACAACTTCATTATTTATCCACTCTTAAATTGGTGGCTCGAATTATATCTGTCAGTTTGAAATGTCGAACGTGGAAATGTAATCTCATCGAAACGTCAGTACTCGAAGAAAAACACAATTGACGAAAAGTAGCCGGAAGAAATATAATAAAATGCAGTTATCGACACGAGAAGCATTTATAGCATTTATTTTCTAAAAGTGGGTGGTAGCCCAACGTGTATTCTGTAAATTAGTAATCATTTAAAACACACAACAAAAATCATGACTTTTATTTAACAAAATAGAAAATTGGTTTATATGTATAATATTAATATTAATATTTATACTTAAAAGTAGTTTTCTGAAAACGATTAAAAAGAGAAATTTGTTAACTAGAATATTAAATGAAAAATATATAATAATATGAAATATAAAAATGATAGATGATGTAATTGTACTACATTATACATTGTACTACATAATTGTACTACAGGCAATTTTTTTAAATTACAGATATTTAATGTTAAAATCCTAATTTTTCGTGCTCTTCCATGAAAACACGTGTTAAATTTTACGATTTTTTGTTACGAACATCAAAAAAACTTTATTTAGTTTTTCAAAAAAATCTGACATGAAATTTTCTCAAAACTTTCCAAATCATGTACCAAGTATATCTGACCTCAGATAACCTTGAATTTCGAGTATGCAGTCCTTTAGTCAATTTGCAAAGACTTTTTTTAATAAACTTTTTCTCGCGAATCACTTAGAACGATATAAAAACCGAAATGAATATTTTTTTAGTTGACTGTAGCAAGAGAACGATCTTAAGAAAATTAATGTATAAAAATCGGCCAATCATCCAAAGAGGGAAATAAGTTTCAATAAACAGAACACGTGATAATTATTAGAAAAAATAACACCTTGGGGGGAAAAACATAAGTTTATTTTAATGTGAAACATTTAGAAGGCATTGCAAAAAAATTAAACCGTCTCCGTCAGTATTCGAACACATGTGTTCGATAACAGTTATATACTTGTATTTTAAAAGGAAGTTATATAAGATTTCTGTTTAGGTTGATTTATTATTGATATGAATTCATTCGTTACGAATAATTTTGAATTTTTATTAAATAAATAAATTAGAATAAAAATTTGTCGTAATCTTTTATTGAAAAAAGAAAAGAATGGCCAATAACAGGTTAGCGAACGCGAAGCGTGCGTTTAGGATGAGGCCTAGTAGATACATATAAAACTTATGCGTTGTAGTACGATACTTTAGACGTAGTGACATACATATGATCGAAAGTGTGTTCATCCTTTTTTACTTTTGATATCGGATATAGCCGAAAAGTATGCTCCCTGCTCCGCTATTTTTCAACGCTTTTTCCTTATTTTTCTCTCTTTAGGATGGCAACGTCGCCATCCGGGCGGGAGAAAAGTTGAGCTGGCCATTCAGAATAAGAGAGCAGTCTCTACTTGGAAAGTTGATCTTTGCAAAAGAAAACGAATGAAAAGAGATAGATATAGTGCATGTTATGTATAAAAGTGAATAATAAGAGAAAAAGCGAGAAAGAAATGTCCAACTCGTCGAGCCGCAAAAATAGAGGGTAGATTCAATTAAAGAAGCCAGAGGGCAAACCAATTCGGTGATTTTCAGAGGCGACTATATATACTATAAAATTTTCTTGCGGGGAAAATAGTTCACGGAAAAGATCAAGCAGGCAGATTCTCTTTCTCCCATTTTTGCTTTTCATTCACTGCTTTCATATGCTCATCAGGAAGGAAGTTACTCCACTAACGGGAACAGAGCCTTCGATAGACGAATTTATTACCCTGTATATGCTTACACACTTTTTCTTCAGTGTATTTAATCCCCCCGCACAATATACATGCACGAACCAAAGTTTAGATGGAGAAAAGTATCCAACTCCTCCCCCTTGAGTAAAAATTCAAGATTTTATTGATCTTATTTTATGTGCTCTTAATGCAGTTATATCGTGAAACAAAAGCAAGAATTGAAAAAAAAAAAAAAAATATATATATATATATATGAAGAGAAATTTGGAATCGGTCGAAACGCCCTAATCGCGAATTCGAAACAGCAAAACTTATTTTACCATAGAACGTAAACATATGTATGTATATTAAAATATGCGAAGATGATCAGTAAAAGTGTTAATGAAATGATAATTTTTTCAATGGGTAGAATAAATATTTCAGGTAGCGTTATTTCCTAAATTATTTTAATTGATAATGTATGTATGTAATAATGATGTATGTTTTACATACATATACGAGCAACAACCCGACCGCTTTTTCCTTTTCGACATGTTTTAATTGATATTTTGCGATTCTTCTATAGGCGCTCTATTTCGTTTAATCGATTAGAGGCTTCATTGGTTTTTTTATATAGGATACTTAATCGCACAATATCCTGTAGATAACGAAAATGCTATGTATTCGGGACGAAATTCAATAATTCATATTGATAAACTGAAAAAACTAATTAAAAAGTTAGTTTTTGGACTCATTCAATATGAATTCTAGGATTTCTCCCCGAAAAATTATCATTTTCCATATCTATGGGAAATTTCTGATCGAATAGGCTTTTAAAATCGAAAAAAACAATTTCAAGAAATTTAGATAGTCACACCGGGTATCTCGTACATCTATGAAAATGTCAATTAGCGATGACACAGTGACATTTTTTAAAAGTATTTCGAAACGATGATATTATAAATTTGAATTTTTAAACACTCTATTCACTTTTTGTATGACTGAAAATAACTGGAACTCAATTGAACTAGTCGAATTATTTCTACGACATGTTTTTCGATAACCGAACTACCTTGCGAGACCCGCCGCGTCTTACCCCGACACTTTGTTATACCGGCCTAATGATTCCAAATTCAGTCGAAAATCCAAGCAATAATAACCGATCGCGCTCGATTTTTCATTTGACCTCGACGAATAATCACCATGGATAAACGCAATAGTTGAGGTGTTCTCGGAAATTTGGAATTTTTTTTTCCTCATTACGCTCGACGAATGTTCTCTCTTTCTTTTTAATGTTTACGATCCCCGAACTATTCAGGTATGTCTGATATAAATAGTAGAACATTTTATTGTAACTATTTCCCACATTATTACACGTACAAAGTACAGTTATAATAATAGTAAGGAGAGAAAATTAGCATTTTCGAGGACCTCCAGCATGATGTTTCAATAATCAAAAATAGAAAGATCTCAAAATTTCAAGTGGTGATATCTTTCCGTGTCCTCGACCATATTGACTTCTTCATTATAGGCAATTCCTGATAAGTATTGCAAGATGAAATGAATGATTGAAACTTCAAGGTCATTATTTTCTAAACAGCGCACGCTAGATTTTTTTAAAATTTTTAAATATAGGATAGGATATTTTACACTGAACCATATATGTATATTTTTTTTTGTAACTAGAGATAATATTGAGAATAATATTGAGGTTTTGAATATTTAATTTGACGACTTTCTTTGGCAGTACGTTAACTCTTCACTTCTTTACTCAAAACCATATTTTAAGCTAAATTTGGCTTTTTAAAACTGCAGAAGAGATTTTTTTGAGTAAATTTATTCCAAAATAGTGAATTTTTATTTATAGCAGCCATATTCAAGATGAAATACGAAAAAATAATGCCAAGAATAGAGAAGTGAAGAGTAGAGTTAACGTACTGCCCTTTCGTTAAAGCATCAGGATTTATCGTGCTTGACGAGTGTATCATTAATGTTCAATAGTAAGATCAACGATGCGAGGAATTTGTTTGGTTTTCCTCGTTAGACTTCTGAGCAGGATTTCATGACTCGTTAGTCGGAGACCTGGATAAGCAAATGCATATACATATGTATGGGGATGTATAGCTTGTATAGTATACATGTATACACACTCTGTTGGCACGAATCCGGCAGTGCGAATCTGTACTTCAAGAAACACACTTGCTTACATCACTTACAAATCTACATCAGGCAGATCCAACTGGCTTTTCTCGCTAAACTATACTATATGCTTACATCTGGATAAGCCGCACTTATACCGAACAGAAATTTACAAGCTCAGGTAAACGTGAAGGAGCTCTTAAGTCTCAGGAACTCTATTCGCCTTGAGATTATACGGATTTATTTCGTTGAGCAATATTTATTCAAGTGGCGAAACAATTTTCCGGCTTTCCTTCTTTTTTCATTTTATTACATTTTGCTGGCACTTCTTTCCAATTTTTGTTACTTATTTTAATGCATATTTCCTATATTTTAAATTGTATATTCCTTAATTTTTTTTACTTTTCGATGCCAGTAATAAATTCCCCTTGTTTCCGTTTTAATTATTACTTATTGCTTTCCGTTATCCCGTACATCACTCATTTATTTGTGTAAAGAATCAAAAATAATCATTGGAAAAAATAAAGACACGTTTCCATATACAGTATATGTCAGTTTAACGGCACTTGTCGACTTGAGGGATCCTTAGATATTTATATAAAAACGAATTTATCCACTTTAACAAGGCCGTTTTTTTTAATTTCATCAAACTTCCAGAATTTTTACAACGTACAACAGCAATATTTTTCCTTTGTCTCAAGTAAATTAACTCTCTGTACTATTGCTGTGGTTATTAAAAATTGTTCTACTCCATGTTCTTAAGTGAACTTCTGATAAATCGACCGGTATGTGCGTATATAATCTATGTATATATTGGATATATTTATATTTGAAATGACGAAAATAAAAGGTTTCTCTCTTAATTCTGATTTTTTAAATATTATTTATATTGTTTTAAGAATTCGGATAGTTGTTGGATTTGCTGCTATACTGAGTTTAGAATAATGGAGAATAGTTTTGTAGTATATTTACTCTCTTAAGTTGGACTCTCGGAAAACCTGTATTATTGTGATACAAAGATTGCCGGATTCGGTTTATGCTATATAGACGCGATACTTATGCAAGGGAACATTAATGAATATACAGGGTTTCTTGTGGAATAGAGAAGCAGGATATGTATATCTTAGGCTAATGGTTTGACCTCTCTTTTACCACTGGCGATCCGCCCCCTTGCTATGGAGTTTGTAGAAGAGAATAAGGAGGAGGAGGGAAAAAAGGGGGAGAAGAAGGATTCCACGGACCTCTGTGCTCTCACCCGGGCGGGTACGGTCATTAATTAGAGTCAAAGGGGCTGCTTCTTCGATCCCAAACTAATGTTCACTCTCGTGATAGCCATCCAGACTAGATTCGCTATGATGATGAGGGGGGAAGGGGGGGGACGACGACGACGAATCCACGAGAACTCATCCCGCCTCGAACCGAAATGGCGGCAGAAAGACCATGGCACCGCGTCATACCTCCGCGATAATAAATCTATAGAAAGTGAGAGAGACAGTGCACAGAGAACAATAAGGGAAGAAAATATTTCTTATCTACCTGTAGAAATTCACTCCATTCGCTCAGTTTTAATCACGACTCTCATCTTTGACAGCTAAACAATAAAATTAACCAATATTTTTAATCTATTATTTTATTTTTAGAACAGACAATATTATATCTATCTATATTAAAAAAGACATGAGGCCTCTAATCGATTAACTGGTATAGAGTGCATTATGCGGAGCGCATTGACTTTTGACTAATCTGTACTCATTTAAAAAGAAATTTAACGTGCGCTACTTTGGAAATAATGACCTTGAAGTTATAATCATCAATTTCGTTTTGCAAAAATTTTCTGGAATTTCCCATCATAAAGTGAATATCGTCCAAGACACGAA
>JAPYYW010002405.1:0-21660 GCA_030522545.1 Cremastinae sp. A BG-2022a | reverse complement strand
GGAAAATTTCCGATCGAATAGGCTCTTAAAATTGAATTTTTAAAATTTCAAAAAATTTGGTCAGTCACACTGGGTCGTGGGGACCCATGAAAATTTCAACTATCCATATCTTTTCTTTTTCTTCACCAAACCTACTTTATTAAGGGTGATTTTTAAAGATTTTCGCAAAACGAAGCGAATGGCGCAAGAATCACGTTATTACATCAATTTTTCAAAAAGTTATGACGCCTTGAAGATTTTTGAAAAAATGGAAAGGGGTATACCTTCAAAAATTGGCAAAATTTTTTGAATTTTTTTTTATCGATTTTAAGAGCCTATTCGATCGGAAATTTCCTGTACATAACGAAAATGCTACTTATTCCGGGCGAAATACAAGAATTTATATTAAAAAACTTAAAAAACTGATCGAAAAGTCAGTTTTTTCGATTTTTCAGTATGAATTCTTGAATTTCGCCCCGAACAATTAACATTTTCGTTATCTACGGAAAATTTCCGATGGAATAGGCTCTTAAAATCGAAAGAAAAAAAATTCAAAAAATTTGGTGAGTCACACTGGGTCTCGTGGACCCATGAAAATTTCAATTAGCGATATATTTTCTTTCTCATTACGAAATCAAATTTATTAAGGATGATTCTTAAAGATTTTTGCAAAACGAAGCGAATGGCGCAAGAATCACGTTAATTCATCAATTTTTCAAAAAGTTATGACGCCTTGAAATTTTCGAAAAAAATGGAAAGGGGTGTACCTTCAAAAATTGGCAAAAATTTTAAAATTTTTTTTTATCGATTTTACGAGCCTATTTGATCGGAAATTTCATGTAGATAACGAAAATGCTACTTATTTGGGCCGAAATTCAAGAATTCATATTAAAAAATGGAAAAATCTGATCCAAAAGTCAGTTTTCTGGCTCATTCATTATGAATTCTTGAATTTTGCCCCAAATAATAATCATTTTCGTCATTTACGGATAATTTCCGATCGAATACAATAGTTTAGATGTGAATTAGAAGCAGATTTCTTCGTTCGAATATTTTAAAAATAAAGATAAAGTGAGAAAACCCTTAGCTGTTCAACTATATTAGGACAAATTTACCTTATTAGTCAAAAGATCGACACACATGTTCTTTATAGTTTTCAAGACACATTCCTGAAAGTGACCAAAATGACTAATAACAGAGAAATTTTCAACGAATGCAACAGATGTAGTTTCTCAAGAAAATATACATATATCTTGAGCAAATGTTTTATGATTTTACTTTTCATTTGTACGTTTGAAAAGGACTCGAGTGTATACGAATCGCGTTTAAACTTTCTCGAGTACTGTGAAGAACGACGGTCCTTGATTTTACAGCTGAGGATGCCAAAACCTTCGGGAAAGTTTAATATCCCGAAGAGATAGAGCTCTTAGTTTCCACTTTGAAAACGTACCTAATCTCCCAGGCAAATTTTCGGTCCTCAAAACCGCAAACCCAGCTCAGGTTCCTCGCTACCTGCCGTCCCCGAAGATGCTCGTGGCTCGCGCCTTACGTTTCGCACCTTCGAAACAACTCGAAGTTTCTCTCGCTGCATTTTTTCCCGAGCTTGCTCGATAAATACATATAAATTGTTGACAGACAAAAATGACAAAAATGTACGACACGATTCGTGAATTATCGAATCGGAAAGATAGTGTGAAAAAAAGAGCAAATAACGAGCTAAAAATTTATTTTGCAAGATAATACGAATCGCGCGCAAGAGACCCGCGAAAAAATTCCGTCTTATCTCTCAGCGATACAAGAATGTATAGATCTATGAATCTGCAATTTTTGAAGTGGCAATAAGACTCGAAGAGATTGGCTAAAACTCTCGAGTCGAGCGATAATTATAGCGCGTTATTTGCGCGGCACACGACAATTATGTCGTCGCAGGCGTAAAATTATGTAAATCTTGAGGAAAACAAAATTGATACGTATCCGTTGGGATGAGGCTCGAATTTCAGCGCTGACGCGAGCGCCAGCGCTCGTTGTGACAGCGCGATAAAAACCGATTTAGTTACAATATCGGAGCGATAAGAGCGGGGAGAGAGCTCGAAAATAAAATCGTAGATAAGTCGAGAAAATGGCCAAAGGGCCATCGGAGTAATAAGTTTTCGGAAACGATGCGGAAAGGACGCAGAAATTCCTCTTCCTCGAGTCACTCGAGGCTGAAAGTCCATCCGCACTTTTGATAAAAACGGGAGAGCGGAAGAAACGAGGAAAAAAGCTCTCCAGTCCTCATCGTTTCTTTTGTGTCGTTGAAGTTTCCGCATTATGTCAGAGCCTAGAAAGAAAATCGTTCTCCATTATTTGTCTCGATGAAAGAATACGAATAAAAAAAAGAGCGCTGAACGAAAAAAAAAGATGTTTGCTCGTACGTGCTGAGATATTTTTTTCATTTTCGCCAAATCGTTTCCTTTGTTCGCAGGTTCGTGCTGTTCAAGAGACATTACGACAAATACGTAGCCCTGGCCGCGAGATACGAGGAAGCGAGAGGACTGGCTTATTATCTGGAGGAACGTTATCACGAAGTCAAGGTGAGTTGGCTTCTCGCCAGGCCAAGAGTCCCGCGAGATTTCCGCCAAGAAAATTGTTACTCGGAGCCGACGGCAATAATATCAGAGATCATCGAGCGCTATTTATCGGAGCGCGTCCGGGGGGTCACGCTCCAACACGAACGAGGAAGAGCAAATTCGAGGCTCATTCAAGCTCGTCTAAACAAATATTTTTTTTTTAAGAGCGTCCCGCGAGGCCGCGCATCATCTGCCTCCGTTCTCCACTCTCAAGCTCGTAAATAATCATTATTCATTCCCGTTTACAGCATGTGTGACAGGGCTTTGTAAAAACTCGACGAATAATCGCCTACGAATAATAAATATGGGAAAGTTTTCATTCTTAAATGAGCCAAAGCGCGGTCATAAAGTTTCTACGGACAATGTGGGAAAGCGGAAGTTCCTTTCCCATCGTAAAACATTTTTTAATTAGTTAAATAATTAATAAGAAAGAATATTTGAATGCTAAACGTCGAACTTGTGTCTGTCAAAAATGTCAATTAAAGTAGGAAGTGTAATTTTCTGGGATCAAACGACTCGAAGAGTTCCCAGCTACAAAATTCACATTCAAAAATACGGCGTTGTCGACCTTTCGACGAAGATATTGACGATCGAGAGTACGATTAGGTGTCTTTATTTTTAAAAAGTAATTATACGAATGCCTAAATATCTAAACCGTATTTAGTATTCTCTAATTGCAGTAAATAGCACACTTAAGGTGTTTCGGTACATATAACGATATGATAAAAATTCGTTTAAATTTGGAGAGAATATTCTTTCATATGAAATACGTAAACACGATTTTTTTTTGAGAATTTTCGTCTACGTATTTTCCGAACAATTGAACCATGAAATATCATTTTTTAGACAATATAACTATACTTTCCGTGTATAAGAATGTAACCTTAACACTTGATTACTCGAAAACAACGTAGACGATTTTTATTTCTGAATTTATATAAATTTCTTTAGTGACAAAGAACGTTCTTTCAAATTTTCATCACGTTCTTAACAAATTTCGGTTCGCTATACTTTGAACATGAAAAACTTCATTTATTTTCGCCAACGGTACCGAAACCCCTTAAAAACAAAACGTAAAGAATCAGCAATAGAGTCGCCTTGGAAGACATCATTGAGAGAAGTAACGAGGTGAAAAGAATTTGGCGAGATTGAAGAATGGGTGGAGCTCGGCATTGTCTCTCGCTCATTCAATATCTCGAACGAGTCAGCACTCTATTCTCGTCCGTATGCTTGGATTCCGCATAATTAACGAGGCTCTCCGTCGATTACGTAAAACGAAGCGAAGGTCGCTTTGCACCGGCTCGCGGGAGGATGAAAAGCTGGTCGGACAGGAAGGAAAACAAGGCGCGTTGGTAAAAGAGCTTCTGACGTGGCTCGTGAACAATTCAACATTTGCGGATTGAAACGCGGGATCGCTCTTCGGAATCTCCGTGTGAATCGGCTATCGAGTCGTCCGGCTCACGCGAAAGAGGAGAAACGGAGCGATGGATAACGGATAACGAAACGTCCGCCTGTGAATAGAGAAGCAGCGAAGAGCAACGAGGTAAGCGAGGAGCGACGCAGGCTTTCCCGGAGCGCTTGTTCACCAGACCGTGAGAGCTGGTGACCTCAGCTCGAGCTCCGCTCTTTCGAGGCCGTCGTTAACAGTAACGCGGAGAGCACACGTATACCCACTTTCGTGCAAGAATTAAGAGACTCTACGCTGCGAACGTGAGAAAGGATTAAAAATGTTCTCCGATTCGGGCTCCCCTTTCTCTCTCCACTTACGAAAGAGCTCGAGAAATTTTTCATTTTCGATAATAAACATTTGGAAATTTCACCCGGTTGCCAAATCCCTTTCTCGCTTAAGAAATCAGGAAAACAATAAAAAGATTTTTCGAGCCTATTTCATTTTTCACACGAAAGCAAGATATGCGAGTAAGCTCGAGACATGTTTCATTTTCAATGGAAAACGTTTGTATATTTATCCCAGTTGTTGCGATACATTTTTTTTTCTCAGACAAGAAATTGGGTCGAAAAATATGATGTAAAGATTCTTTTTTAATATTATATTGTTCACATGCAACTGAGATAAGCACTGTAGAATAAATCATTCGATTCGAGAAAAATGAGAATTTTCGTCGACGTGTTAAATTTTGAAATACAATAAAGTGTTGATGAATCTGTGTTGCAATAGTCGAGCAGGCTTGCACGCAACATCCTTCAGCCAAGAGACACGAATAAGTTCATGGCTGAGCGAAGCCGCATCGAACGGCGTGAAAAGAACACGTGGACTCGTTATTACGCGCAGTCAGACTCGTTTTTGTACGTATCAATCTTTCCCATACTGGAATGCACGGATAAAACATCGAGGAGAATGTCTGGACTGGAACATTGGAGCATCGGGGGTCAACAACACGCTTCTCGAGCATTTCCCGCTACCACCGAAATTAAGAGAAAGGAAGAACGAGAAAAAAGTATCGAACCGAGAAATCGTTCGGAAATAATCACATTTATTTCGAGTTACTCGCTCACTGCGCGAAGAGAAAAAAAAACACCTCGGTTTTTCGTTTATGAATTCGCCTCGGGCAGCGACTCGCGCGGTTCGTGTAGGCTCGAGAGGGAAAGTTGCCATTTTCACGAGTCTGAATGGACTTGAGAATTACCTCTGACAGGTCGTGAGAAATACGGCATCGCTGCCCAATCGATAAAATTCCGATTCAGCAAAAATATATTGAAATAAGCATTACGAAGGAAATTTCATTATGAAGAAAAAAAAAACAAATTTCGAAAACAGGGATTACATTCGCAGGAGACAAATGAAGAAGTGAAATATTTATTTTTGAAATTAAAAATTAAATGTACAAGAGAGTATATGTATGATTATTTCGTGCAGGATCCCTTGAATTATCGTCGAGTGAGAAAGATATTCAAACCGGAAGAGTGAACAAGAGCCCAGAATGCGGACAAGACACGCGGAGAGACGGTAAACCGCGAAAGCATCTCGGATTAGAAAGTAGCATCGATGCGGATCGTGGAGCGGTTCGAGGCAGCCACGTACGAGTCGCAGGTGCCCCGAGACTCCGATGCGCGCTCCTGTACTGGCCAATACAATTATAAAACGTAATTGCTTATAATGGAGCGTAGCTTATCACAGTAATTAGTATTAATGAGTAGTTAACGGTTCAACGGAGTTGCAAACTGTAAACGAAGTTTCGAATGTCCCAGAGCGAGGCCCGCTAATATTCGAGCAACTCTCTCTCTGCCTAATTCCATGCATGGACTCGAGCGACGAAGTTTATTTGCCAGCGCGTATCCCAGGATTATTTTTCCTCGTTGACGCGTGCTCTTTGTTTTCACGAAGCAGCGTTCGTTCCACTCACGAAACTCTTCGTAGTTTCGTGAGCGTGGCTCGTTCGACCGCGACGATCGATGAATCAGCGTAATAAAAGGTCTGTACAACTTTTGACGAGGCGAAGCTCGGGTCTGCTCAAGAAGGATGCACTTCCCCGATTGCGCCGAAAAAAAAGAAGAAGAAACTCGCCACGCCCGTACGGGAGAAAAGAATATTGAAAAGAAAAGCCCGACGTGGATAATAAAAAAATTAAAAATTCGATTCGGTCAGCGATTCCGTGGAGAGAGACGCACCCACGCGTCCATCCTGCGGATCCGAGTACACCGAAAGTCGGCCATTAGATTTAATAACGCATCGACGTTCGTTCGCGATATTCCCGGCGTAATCGCCGAGTTTCGGATTTCAAGGTGCGGTTCTAACTCATTGCTCTGGTTTTATTTTTCTCTCTTCTTTTTTTTTTCAGGCTGAACGAGACAAGTTGGAGGAAGCGAGACTCGCCCTGGAAAAACGTCTGGAAGGCTGCGAGACCGAGCTCCGGGACAAGGAGGAGGAATTGTTTCTCCAGCTCGAGCGTAGTCTACGTCTGGAGGATGAAGCCGAGAGAATGAGGGCCGATCGGGACGCGTGCGTCGCCGCGAGGGACCGTCTCGAACGGGAACAGATGTCGACGTTGCGTCAGCTACAGTTGCAGGCGAGCCAGAACGAGATGACGAGAAGATCGCTGGAACGAGCGAGACAGGACGTCGTCAGACAAGCGACTGTCATCCGCGCCGAACGTGACGCTCTCGAGAGAGAGGTAAAAACGATAAAAGAGAGCTTGCGGGACTCTCGGCATCCTCGTTATTATCGTCCTACGCGAGAGACCCCGTGATCTCGTTTGGACGAGAGAATCCGCGATTTTACCTTCCCGCGGAGCTGCTAAATATTTGAGAGACGACGCGACGATGCTTCGGTCATCGCGAGCAAAAAGCCGATCATTCATATTTGCCGGGTCACAGAACGGGTCTTCTCATGACTCGAATAATTCCCGTTGAGACTGCCAACTACCGGAATCGATTCGGTTTGATACCCGATACTCATTTCTTTCGCTTCTCACTCTTTTTATTCCTTTCCTCTTGACTCTCTATCTTCTTCTCGTCTTTCATGGTTTCGCGTTTTTTTTTCTTCTTCGTCTTCCGCGTGATAATGCGTCAATCGATATACAAGATTCTCGGTAGCCCGACGCCGAGTCGAAAGGTTTCCGGGTAGAGATTCTCGTGCCCTTCTTCCCATACTTGGCTCGACGCCCGTAGGGTGAAAGCAGAGTGAACGGACTCTATCGTGCGCGCACGCAGTAAAAATGAACGAGACCAGCGTGTTACAGAGTCTTACCGCAAGATAAATAACCAGATATCGCGATTCAACTTTCTTCGGACTTTTCGATGTTTTACATGCTCGCCTTCCGCCAATTTCTATCGTTCTTTCTTTTGTTTCGTCCCAGTATCGTATAAAACAAACATTCTTTTTTCTTAAAACTATTATTATTTTTTACAGAACGTCGTTCTCAAAGAAAAACTCCGGGTTGGCGAGGATGAGCTCGGAGCGGAACGACGTAGACGGGAGGAAGGCGTTGCGGCCCTGACACACGAAACGGCGACTCTCAGACACGCGGCGCGTCACTTACGAGCCGCAGCGATTCACGCGACTTCGTGCCGCCGACGAAGAAGATGCTCCGTTTGTCTGTATGCCAAGCGAACATTCGCTGAGGTCGATGATTTTCGTGACGAGTACGTTTGCTTTCTCACTTCATAAAATGCTCCCTCGTTCTGTCGTTCCTTACATTTCGTAACTGTTTTTTTTATTCCAGTGGCAAATTATTCAAGTGCCTTCAAGCACCACTGCAGGATTTACGTACTTGGTTTCGTCCGAGTACGCCAACTACATATCCAGCACTGAGAACGAGTTCACCGCTAGATCGAGGAATAAGTTTCATCGATGATTCCAGCAGCAGTTCCGAGGACGAGGAATTTCCAAGCACGCCCGTCGCCGAGATTTCGTTGTCATCAGCGAACTCGGTTCCCGCGACTGCCCGTGCTTTTTCCTCCGACTCTGGGTACGAGTACGAATTCGAGAATATTTTTACAAGGACACGAATCAGAGACTTTCATCGTAAAGATATTAATTTAAGGATATTTGACGATTTTAGCTTTTCGTCCGAAGTCGGCGACAGAAGATCGAGGTCGTACGAGGCTGGTGGCAGCAGCAGGAAAATCAGCGAGTCATCGAGCAGCGACCCCGATGGTCACCGCAACGTCGCTCCGTTCATGCGGTCGCGGTGGACATCCTCGTTCCGCAAACTTCTCAGCAGAAAATCCAAGCCCAAGACCATCACTGCCCTTGACGGATTATCATCATGAACGGGTTCCCGTTCGACTTTTTTCATTTTTTCTTTCAGTTCGATCCTAGCCGAAACCTGTTTGACCAAGGTCCAAGAAATCGCTCAAGCGAAACAGTGCTCATTTTTTCACGGAATATCCCGTGCATTTGACGAGTACTAGCTATTAATCGCGAATCACCGTGGATTTTTTCCAACGATTCGGATCTCTCACACAATGAACTTACGTACAGGGTAAAGGTTGCGCTTCATGGCCAAAATTTCCCAAGGTAACGCTTGCCCCGTTTTTTTTTAATTTTCAAGCTTCATTGACTACGCTTCACGTAAACAGAATGAGAAGAACTTTTTTTTATGAACGAATAATATATGCGTATTAGTACTACATTAAAAAGAGATTATAATATTTTGATTGAATTGCGATATTCGAAACGTATCGCGTCAACTCGCATACAGAGTAACTTGACAGTTCCTCGGCCACGGTGTCAGTATAATTAACTCGAATATTTTTTTTCATTTTAATTGCAATACACTGAGTGACCTCTCATCAGCAATTTAGCTTTTTATTTCAATGCGTAAATAATGATCAGTTAATATCAACTGACTATACTTAAACGTTCTCCGTGATTCTTCATATTCGACGATCGAAATCTTCAAATCTTCCGGAGCACGCATCTCAGGCCATCCCGTGCCTGTTGTCAACACAAAATACGACTGCCAATGAACAAACCTTTCACAAAATAACGTTGAATTAGGAGGACCGTATACTTAAACGTATAATTACGAGAGAGTCGGCAAAATTTTTATAAGAGGTCGATTCGAGGAATAATCGCTGAACGCTCGAGAGCAGCGTGTTAAACATAAAATTTGTTTTTTTTTCCAATATATAAGACTGTTCATCCTAGACACGTATAGTGAATTTCCAAATGTACTTATTACATTAGTATTATCGTATTATCAGAGACACGAATATTTGTCAGAATTCCCTCGTAAAACCTGTTTACTGATCAACGAGCATAAACGATCTCGCAACAGGTGCTTGTAGTTGTATTTCTGTAGCGCTGTTTCCAATAATGGATAATGTAATTGAGAGATTTTCGTCTTTGAACTCTAAATCGGGTAACTAATTTTTTTTTTTCGTATGTTAAACGGTGCCTTAGTGTCATCACACAAAGCAAATTGTACGGCAATTAACGAGACATTCCAATGAACAAATTTTCACCTTGTTCGTTTAAACGCATACTTGGAAATCGTCAAATCGATAACTTGGTATACCTTCAGAATGAAATTTAACGTAAAGAGAGAAAACTATATTGTTAATATTTAAAAAAGAATGTATATCTATACGGATACACAACACTTGATCGTGCTCGTAACTTATACGAATTGACCTACGTTCGACTTCGGCCAATTTCGTTTACTTTTTATGGCCGACTATTCGAAGTGGTTGCAAATAATTTTACTCGACAAAACGAGACAAATTGAATTTTATCATCCTTTGTGAATTGAATAAAAAGTTAACTTAGTGATTAACTTAAGAATGGCAAATGGTACGAAGATAATAACTCAACAAATTCGAACTGCGTATTGCACTTCAGATTAGGTCAGAAACTGTAGAACTACGAGGAAAAAATAACAAGGTGGTTGAATAATAGATATTGTTGCATGCTAGGCACACGTGAATTTTAGAAGGGTCGATTGAATTTCGAGTATAGATATATATTGTGATGAAATTTCATGATAGAGGAGAATCAGATAGAAAAAAAAACATTGAGGCAGCTCTTTGTAAGTTAATAATCCCGCAAACTAAGAATTTCGTGCCACTTGATTGATATTGTGCTGAAAAAGTGTGCCAATTTTAATTGAAACCGACTACGAATGGATTTTTGGGTCTACACAATGAATTTAAACCGATCGGGTGTCGAAACGTAAAATTCGCGACCTATCTGGAGTTTTCCTATTTGTAGTTATTTGTCATACGAGCATCACACTGGAATTGATAAACGCAATTGAATTTCGTAAGGAGCTCGCTTGTACGGTCTCTGGCCATCCTCCAACGAGGATTATCCAGAAGACACCGCATTCGACTGTTTTACGATCGGATTGAGGCTCCGATGAGCGCAGGTGAATCAACTTTTCATTGAATCTGTTTTTGAGCTACGAGGTAGCAGGAAGGACTGTTCCAATGTTACTGTTAACTGAGTGTGCGAAAAGTATTGTTATATACGAAGAGAAAAAAAGACATGTATAATGTATGTGAAAAATTGACAAAGAAAAAAAATAAACGAAAAGTCTGGCAATGAATATAAAATAAACATAGTAAGTGACAGTTCTGCTTCTTAGTCCTGTTCAAAAAATATACGAAATTTTTTGATCCTCTTAGAATCTTGATAAAGTATTTTTAAGTAAATAGAACCATATTATTTCGTTCTTAATCACATTCCATTATTTTTTTAAATATCTCTTTAAAGTCCCTCAGTAATACGCAAAGGTGTACGTGCTCAACAACGTTTTTTATGACGAAATACGAGACATGCAACTTTGAAATTAAAAAAATCTAATCTACACTTTTTAATTTTCGCGCAAAAAGCAAAGCTGAATACTAATGCCCTCTGATGGCGCGCAGAAGAACTTTTTTAAGCCTTGAAGATAGGAGCGCAATTTGCCTACGTGTAAAAATTGGAGTTGTGCTCCGTTGAACAGCCGGTAGTGTTTGACAGTGCCTCGAGAGAGAAATTATTCTTTTGCGAGCAGCAAAATGACAGTCAAGATCAAAGTTAAAGATAAATTAGAAAATGATACTCTGGATCTCAGCTGCTGTGACTTGGAGGATGTTCCTGTGAAAGAAATAGTAAGTTCTTTCACATTTACAATATATCTCAATTTCGGAGTCGAACGCCGAGTAGATTTTTCACCGAAATCGTTTGCAGGCAGCTGTCAAAAAGGGTACACACTTGGATCTTTCCAACAATCAGTTGGTCAGGTTACCTGTAAGTATTCGAACTTTAAAACAATATTCATTGAACAAAAAAAGAAAGAACAATTGTAATTAATTTTTGTACCTTCAATCGTAGGAAACTTTTGTGACTCTCACTCACATCGTAAAGTTAGATCTGAGTAAGAACTTGTTAGAGGAGCTCCCTGAAAATATTGGGGAGTTGCGGCAACTCAAACATTTAGATTTATATAGCAATAAGGTAAGAATAACAAAACTTTATTTACATCTGTCAACTCGATTTGTATTGAATATAATGAAGAGTCATTTATTTTACAGATCAGTAGGTTACCTCTGAGTTTTGCAGAGTTGAAGAATCTGAAATGGTTGGATCTGAAGGACAATCCTTTGACAGAGGTTCTGTCCCTCCTTGCTGGTCCTTGCAGCGACAAGGAACAGTGTCAAAATTGTGCTCTCCTTGTTGTATCTTATTACAATGACATCAAGCGGTCGATAGCTGAGAAAAAAGAGATTGCAATGCAAGCTGCAGGTAATAGCACATAAAATTTTTTAATTTCAATAAAATTACAACAAAGAATATGAAATACTTGATAAAATTCTTCTTAATAATACAGCGGCTGAGGAACGCAAGAGAGAAGCCAAGAGGAAAAAGAAAAAAAAGAGAAATGCTGAAAAAAATAATATGAACAATGTTGACAAAAAAGATAAAGATGCCAGTGAAAATGAACAAACGGTTGACAGCAAAGAAACCAGTGATGAAGTAATGGAATCGGATTCTTATCACGATTTTACCAAGCCAAATGAACAAGGTAATTGATCAATTTGATTTTTATAGAAATTTACTGTTGTTGAGAACTCAGAGCAAGTATAAACGAGTAGAAAAATGAAAGATGTTCCAGATAAACTGTGCAGGACGTTCTGTGGCAGTCTGACACATTGTGTTGCAACTTTGTTCACTTGGATTCTGTACTTGATCATCATAGGCTTGATACTGTTTACGATACTTCCGAAAATTGATAAAGAAAAATCGGAGATTCTCGTACATCATGCTGAAGTGAAGACCGGACTACCAGTCGAAAAATATCAACGATTCTGCGTTCAAAAATTCGACAATCTCGTTCTCTACATCTCTTATCTCACGAATTATATGAAAATCCTTATCAATGATACTTATCACCGACATTTCGGAGAAGAGCCGGTCGATACCGATGATGCTGATTTGTAAATAACAATCCGAGATGGTCATCTCAAAAATGAATATTTTTCTCCCACGGAGCAATCCATCATTTTTACGAACGGTCCTTTTTTTGATGAAGCATGTCTTTCTTTCACGTCATCAGATCGTGAATTATCCATAAATGAGAAATCAACTGTACACGATATGGTTTGAAAAATATTTTCTCAGCATTTTCAGAAAGCAAGAATAGTAATACGAACGTGAATCAGACAATGATTTATACAAAATAAAAAAGAATGTAACAATAGTCGAATCACAAATGTACATTCTGCCACTAACAGACATAGAATAGAATAATATAAATGTTCATTAGGCATAAAATAAAATATTATATCTAAATAGCTCGTAATACTAAAGTTTTTCATATTTTGTCACCGCATTGAGTCTTGTTCAGTATCGGAGTAACAGATTTGGGAGACTGTTGCTTGCCTAGAGAGTTTTCCATTTTGTTGATGAGTTTTTGCAACTTGTTGAGTTTCATCGTCTCCTGCTTCTCCACGATTGGAAGCCCGTCGTCAAAATCATCGAAATCGAGCGACTTTTTCGTCGACGAAGCCTGGGCGACGTTGTCTCGCGAGGCTACCTTTTTACCACTACCAAATCTGCTCCAAGACTTTTTTACGCTAAACGTTGCTTTCTCAGTTTCAGCAATGATCGAGGAAACGCTCGATTTCTTTGGACTAACGGGATCATGCTCGGTGATTCGAACTTCGTTGAAGACCGCCACATCGTCGTACAACTGTTCTTCGCCCTGGAAAATCGGAGGACTTGCTTTAACAGATTCGGAACGTGGAATCTGATAATGCTCCGGCTCGACTGAGATATTTCTCTCTGTGCTGTCAATCACTGGAATTTGTGCACAGGTCCGGTAAATTTTTTCTACTTTGCGACCATTCTCTGGATTATTGAACTCGCTCCGAATCTCCTTTGAGTCAATCTCTTTTCGAGCGATATTCCTAAATTTTTCCTGAATGATCATTTCCTTTTCGACGCTTTCGTGAATATTTCCAATGTCGTCGTAAATCTCGTCTGCTGGCTCATTTTCTATGTTTTTCATCAACACAGGAACCGGACTCGGAGGTTTTGAGTATATTGGCCTCGGAGGTGGAGGGCAATTGTAGGTGGAAGCTTCGTCGACGATTATTGAAAGTTTTGGCACGGTTGTTATCTGGAAAATCGTCGAGTCGGCTACAACCTGAGAAACGTCGTCGTAAGTCGGCAATTCGACGATCGCCTCTTTCGATAAATCTTCTACATTTTCTGGACATTTTTCGCTCTTATCAGTCTTCTTCTCGTCCAAATTTTCCTTCGATCGTTTCTTGTCCTCCTTCTTCGGGGAATCCTTTCTGTGTCTCACGCGATCGAGAAATGATCTCTTTTGTGGAGACTTCGTTGGAGACTTTTCCACCTTTTTTGGACTCTTCTCCACCTTCGTGCAACTTTTTTCCCCTTTTGCCTTTTTGGTCTCTGAGGAATCTTTTTTGACCTCCGATCGATTTTTCTCCGCTTTCGTCGCCTTGGCAATCTTGTAATCAACATTTTTTCCTTTTTCAGAATCATTGCTCTTGGACGAAAGTTGACAAACGTCGTCATAATTTTCGAAGGACTGATCCTTGCTCCCTGCCAAAATGTCGCAACTTCTCCTCGGCGAATTAGTGATGTGATCAGAGATTTGAGAGTCACTGACGATGGACTGGACATCGTCGTAAGTTTCGCCATTTTCCTCGTTTCTCCTTGTCAAATTTTTACTCTCAACGTCGTCGTACATCTCAGTCTGCGGCACTTCCTTTCGTTTTCTCTTTTTGCTCTTCAAAAACTTTTTCGAGTATTTCGTCTTTTTGACATTCTCGTAGCTTCTTCCGTTCTCGCGAATGTCCTCGATCTTGTGATAAATATCGTCCTCATCGTAACCATCGTCCAGCGGCTCGTACGAGGAAGGAATCGCGAGAATTTCTTCATTCGGAAGCGACGGAAGTCGTCGCGGGGGCGTACGAACCGGAAGTGCCGGAGGTGGAGTCAAAGGTAAAACGATTGGCTGTTTTTTCTCGTTCGCGTAATTCTTGAAATTCGGGACAATTTGCTGATCTTTCAGAGTCGACGTTACTTCTCCGACATCTTGATATTTTTCTTCCAATGTGCATTCTTCCGGTCCTTTTTCCTCGATGATTGCGACTTCAGCATCTTTGTCCTGCCTCGAACAAGTTCGATTTATGACATCCAACCACTCGTCCATTTCCTTCGTGCTTTTTGTTACGAACTGAAAGCAAAAAGGAAATTTTACATTTGTTATTCGTTCATTTTTTTGAAGTTATTTGCAGATAGTAGCTTTTTAACCTGCAACGTTTTGTTCCCTGGGCAAAAAATTTCGAATACAAATTTAGAACGATCGGAGTCTCTGGACATGGAACTGGCAGCTGGCCTCGCCGAGTATCCACGAATTGAGCAGACTTCCGGGGGTTGTTTGTCGTCCTCGCTTCCGTAGATAAGCAGATGAGATCCCACGAGCCCTGAATTTTCGAGAATTACTTTCAATCCGATAGCGAATAGAATTGAGGGGAAAAAAATTACTCACCGACCCAACAGAGTCGATTGTTTCCTCTGACAAATCCGAAAGGTTTCCGCTCGAGTTTTTGATAAAGCGAACCGCACTTGTGAGCCTTACTGGTCGTCTTGGCAGTGCTGAAAGTTTTATAAATGTCGCATAACTTTTTCTCAAGCAGCTCGTCCCGAGATTCGAGCTTGCACAGAGATTTTCTTTTTTCGTTGTCCCTCGCTTCTCTGGTGTCCTCTCCGTTACTCGTGGGGCCTTCCTGGAAGGTTTCGTAATAATCCTGGTACGAATTTATCTCCGAAGGTTCCTCGATCCCGACGTATTCCTCGAGCTCCGATTCTCGATTTTTTTTCTTCAGGAAGAGAAGAAAACCTTTGCCGGCATTCATCTCGAGATAAGGCTCCGGCGAACATCTCGTCATCGTGATCGTCGACAACTTCTTCTTCGACTTTTGCAGCAGACTGACTCGCGCATTTTCGATCTTTGACGGAAGATTCACCTCGGTCAAAGATTCGAGAAACTGCACGATCTCTGTAACAAGAATTTTCAATCGAACTCTCAGCATCAGTCTCGAAACAAATAATTAATTAATTTTCAACGCGTCCTTTTTCCGGTGCCTCGAAAAAGGGCCTTGAAATTCTCAAAGTATTTCTCACTCTCGAGCGACCTCGATCATTATTGTTGTTTCATACGTGAGGGCGTCTCATCAATTTCTCGCGACCCACGTGCATTAACAGAAGTTTATTCCCCCCTGAGAAATTCGTCATCTTTATTTTTATTCTCATTACATTTACTCAAACTCTGAATAAATTGAGCATTTTTTTCATTCATTTAAAAAAAAGTTGGAAGAAGATAAATAAATCAGTAGAAGATAAATAATCAATAAATCATCTTTATGAGTATAAAAATAAAAGACTGAATTTCCAGTGGAAATAAAAGTTGCAGCCTACGATTGATTTAATTTGCTTTATTGATCTCAATCAATGCGACATTATATCTGCTCACCTCGAATAATGATGGTCAAGTCGGCATCGACCCCCATTTCTTCTCTCGTTCGATCGTCCCGTCTAGATCTCTCTTGCTGTTTTATCGTCCAATAATCACCGTGACTCGTAGATGATCCAATGAAAAAAGAATGGTGTATCTCTGGCTCGTTATCTCATTATCTAATCTCCATTTGTAAATTAATGTTTGTTATAGGCTCGTTAGATCGTTGCATGGCCATTTCGATACACACAAGTCGTTTAAATTTCAACAAACTCGTCATTTCTCGTTTATTTTTCTTCCTGCCGATCCTTCCGATTGGACGATCCGGCTCGTGCTAATTGTCATACGAAATCTGCAACAAAATATTTTTCATTGCTCAGGATTTATTCGTGGGAATATTTTGAAGCGTCGGTCTTCAATTTAATTCCAGAGTTAGTGATTTTCATCGAATTAGTCAACAGGACGTGACGATAAGAATTATCTTCAGAGTTTCAAGCTAAAAATACTGTGCGCAGAGACGTTTGTTTTCTCCATTAGCGTTTCAATGGGTTTATGAAAAAAAATTCTTCGAGCTAACCGGAGACGGACAATTTTTTCTCGGTTCTCGTTAGTCTCTCGGGTTGTAAAAAAGGCGAAGTCGCGTCTGAAGGTTTTTTTTTTCCAAGGCTGATAATTGAGACAATGAGGCGAGTCAAGTGAAGCGTCTTCCGTCACGTTCGCAGACTCTGCAGGATTATTTCTCCCTTTTCATTATTTCGAGCATCCTCGGGCTGAATCACGAATTCACGAAACTCAACAATTTAACAAAAGAACGTTGATTTTTGGCTAAATAAAAATATAGTGGATAGTCATCCGTTCGCAAAATGTGTTTTATGGAAAATAAACTGTGTCAGGAATCGAATAAACGAGTTTGTACGCTCGCGTATACGCTTATACGTATCTAGTCACGTCATCGCGACGTTAACTCTGTAGGATTACGTGAATACCAATAAAGATTCGTATTACGACAGCATCGCCTACCTAATTCTCCCGAGCGAATTACGGTAATATCTACACTAAAAAATTAAACGATATCCAATAAAAATAAAGTCTTTCATCCAATCGTCAAATAACACCGTCGAAAATGCACCAAAAATCGATATTATTTTAAAAAAAGGACTAATATTGAAGAAATTGAAATAATTTATCAACAAAAATCTAAAGAAAAATGAGCGAAAAGCACCTTTTCATTGATGTAGACCGATTTTTTTTTTGACGTACACCAGATATGATACAACTTGAGAAATCACGGATCGAACGTATCACTTTCACTGACTTTTGGAGCGAAGAATTTGACAAGGATTGTCAGAAAGACGCGCGGCGCGTTGATCGACTGATAATACACTGAAAATATGTTCCGCAGCGAGGAAAAATCGCTCGGGCTAGAAATATACAACGACAGCGGGGACGTAGGCTCCCGCAAAGAATTCTCGGAGTGTCTATAAACTCGTAAGTTTGAAAAGAGACGAGAACGGCCGTCCGTTCTTTTGCGCTCTCTCGCTCACCGCCGAGAGCAATGTGCGACATTCCTCCTTGTTTGATGCGCTCTCGCGAGCCTTGCAAAGTGAGTCTCATTACCGCGCTCTCTTCCACTCGTATCCAATCAAGAATCGCTCGCTCACTCGCTCACTTTTTTTTTCTTCCTCCTCTTTCTTTTTATTCCCGGCTTTTCCTTCTCTTCATCGCGCGCGCTCTCTCTCTCTCTCTCTTGATCGCACCCAACGCTTGAACGAAACGTTCGATCAGGCTGACTCATGATTTGTCTCACGATTTGTCTGTCCTCTATCGCATTGCCTTGTTTTTTTTTATTTCAAGCGCTCCCAGTTTAAATGCATATATTTGTCAGCATTTTTGAATTTTTTAGCTTACATGTGTCCGAATTCTTTCTTCTGTTCCGATATTCATTTCAGATTCGTTTTTATTCTGAAGAAAAAAAAAAGTACGTAGAAAAACGTAAATTAATACTAGTGGCACAGCCAATTCACCTCGGTCAATTTTCTAAGAAATATAAAGATGCTACGAAGAAAATTGTCTCGTGTGAAGACTTATTGCCAATCTTGTGGCACTATTTGTAATTGAATTATTTCGAACAATGATTCATCGTTCGTATCATCTATCTAATAGGTTTCCTTTCGGTACAGTTTATTTTTTAACACGCTTTTATTAGATTAACTTATTGTATGTACACAAGCACAAGCATTATTTGTAATATACTGATTTTAATCTTGGCAAAATCTTCTTAATATTAACGACACACAATATTTCATCACCACATATTAATTTGTAAAATTTGCAGTCCAACATAAATAATCGGATAAACTTAAAATGAAAAAAAAAAAACAAAATGTTTTTAAATATCTTTATAATATAAAATTATTTATCGCAAAACGCGATTGAGTGGAGACACACCACCAGCTCGTAACGACGAAACAAGGGAAACTATAGAGTTCTTTATTCGCAGCACGTAAAATCTGTCAAATTCTTCGGTGCGCTCTGTCTGGCAACGCTCGGAGAAGTGGATGGTAGATCGATGTACTTACAATTTTTCGATCGATATCGTTTACGAACTTTTCTCCCGCAATTTTCTCGAACAACCGAATTACAAGTTTCGCAACGATTCAGAAAATTGTAAGCGAATCTTACTTTCGTCCTATCGTTACATTATTACGTTCCCTTCCACACGATCACTTTGCGACGAATATAAAGACGAAAAATGACAGATCAATTGTCGAGTTATCGAAATTACGCGAAGAAAATAAGGGTATTGCTTCTTTTTTCCGGTCTGTGGCCAGCGAGGAAATCGCATTATTTTACGAATCTATTATTACCACTTTTCAACCTGTTCGTTTCTTTCACCATGAGCTGCTTCGTGTTCACCTTTTGTCGAGAACACCTTAACGAGCTCAATTTGCTCACAAAGGGTTTAGGAGTTATGGGGAGTTTTTTGTCAGCGTCGCTGAAGGTAAAACTCACCTCGAGTTTTTTTTTCGCTGAAAACTTCTTCTTTTTTTCCAAAAGGTTGCTTGCTTTCTCATAAACAAGAGAAACGTCGTCGACGTACATTACACGCTGGAAAAATATTTCAAAGTGAGTCTCGATAACTCCAACGTCAGACCGATCATTTTCAAGGAATTGGGTATTCTGACCAAATCTTTTTACGGCATGAGCGGTTTGGTATTCGTGGCGACAACGTTGTACTTCGTTATGCCACTAATCATTATTTTCGTGCAAATTTCTCACAACGCGAGTCGGATAAAATTCATATTACCTTATCCAGCTACATTTCCCTGGAGTTTTGAGGGTGGTAGTTTTCTCTACTGGATCCATTACTGTTACGGAGTTCTCGCAGGCACGTTTCTCAGCTGTGTAACTTCCGGTGTCGATTCTCTCTTCGTGTATTACATTTTTCAAATCCGCGCTATTTTGTGTCTCATGTGCCATCGCATGAAAAATCTCAGTGATTCAGATGAGTCTATTGATGATGTCGTGCGCGACTGCGCCACCAAATATCGAGTTATTCTCAAGTGTTGTAATCAGCTGGAGATTATTTACGGGCCCATTGTTCTCTGGACCTTCCTAACAAGTGCGGTCATATGCTGTTCTATCATCTTTGAGGCCTCTCAGGTAATCATTTTTCCATTTGTTTTTTAATATTTTTATAAATTGTCGAGGTTTTTAAAAATTTATTATTTTATTATTGTTTTTAATGGAACAAATTTTTTTTTAATTTTCCAGACAAATAACCTAATTATTTTTTTAGTTACGAAGAAAAACATTTCAGGTACGTCACTGGACCGTAGGACGTGCGATTTTTTTTATGGTTTACATCACAATGAAGTTGCTACAGGCTTTAATTTACGCTTGGTACGGTAGTGTTATTACGACTGAGGTACGTTCATTCTGAAATTTAGAGAACACTTTGTAAAACAAATAAACAGAATTGTTCTTAATATCGGAACACGTTTGTGCACAGAGCGAGCAATTTCGAGAAGCTGTTTATAGCAGTTGCTGGCCTGGCTCAGGAAACAAACCGTTCATGAATAATATTCTAATTATGATGAATCATAGGCCAATAAGCATATCAGCATGCAAATTTTTCGTAATATCCACCGACATGTTCTCTGCGGTAAAAATTTCGTTTTTTAATAATCGGTTCGAATTTCATATCGTAAAAATGATGAGTTATTTAATCATGATTTTGGCAGATCCTGAATACAACGATATCTTATTTTTTCTTGATGCAAACACTGGATGAAAGATGAATTTAAAAAGCCGTGCATCGGGTTGTAAAAATTTCGATACATTTAATTCGTTGAGTAACATTAAAAATTTTTAAACAAATTTTCCAAGAGATGCGTATACTGATAGATTAAATATGGCAAATGTATTCGATTACTTACGGACTGTTTGATGAGACTGTTTCGGAATCGCAGCTTTTCCATCCACTTGATAGGTTCTATATTTTCGAACCTTCCTCCTATTTAATTCCCTCCAACAATAAAAATGAACCGCGGCTGGCTGCCTTTATTAAAAAATAAAACGCTTTTAAATATCTTTATAATATAAAGTTATTTTATCGCGAAACGGGATTGAGTGAAGGTACATCACCAGCTCGTAGCGACGAAACAAGGGAAACTATAAAGTTCTTTATTCGCAATACGTAAAATCTGTCACATGCTTCGGTGTTCACTGACTGGAACGTTCGGAGAAATGAACGGCAGATCGATGTGCTCACAATTTTTCAATCAATACCGCTTACGAACTTTTTCTCCTGCAATTTTCTCGAACGACCAGATTATAAATTTCGCAACAATCTGGAAAATTGTGAGCGAATCTTATTTTCGTCCTATGGTTACATCGTTACATTGTTACGTTCACTTTCTCACAATCGTTTTGCGACGATCAACGACAAAAAATGGCCGATAAATTGTCCAGTTATCGAAATTACACGACGAAACTAAGGGCGTTGCTTCGTTTTTCCGGTCTGTGGCCAGCAAGAAAATCGCACTATTTTGCGAACTTTATATTGCCACTTTCCAACTTGTTCCTGTCTTTCACTATGAGCTGCTTCCTCTTTATATATTGTCGCGATCATTTCAACGAGCTCAATTTGCTCACAAAGGGACTGGGAATCATGGGAGGCTTTTTGTCAGTGTTGCTGAAGGTAAAAGTTTTCGAGAGTTTTTTTTTCGCCGAAGAAATTATATCTTCTTTTTTCTAAAAGGTCGCCTGCTTCCTCATAAACGAGAGAGACCTCGTCGACGTACATTACACGCTGGAAAAATATTTTCAAGAGAGTCTCGACAACCCCGACGTAAGGCCGGTCATTTTCGAGGAGTTAGGCATTCTGACCAAATCTTTTTACGGCATGAGCGGTTTGGTATTCATGGCGACAATGTTGTACTTCGTTATACCATTTATTGCCATTTTTGTGCAAATTTCTTACAACGCGAGTCGGATAAAATTCACATTACCTTATCCTGCTAAATTTCCCTGGAGCTTCGAGGGCGGCAGTTTTCTTTACTGGATTCATTATGTTTATGAAGTTGCCGCAGGCACGTCTCTCGGTTGCATAACTTCCGGTGTTGATTCTCTCT
>JAPYYW010002404.1:0-21427 GCA_030522545.1 Cremastinae sp. A BG-2022a | reverse complement strand
TCTTGTTGTGAAGATTTCCTTTTCTTTTTCGTTGCGTGTTAAGTAACGCTCGATTCCTTCTTCCTTATTGACATGTGTGTCCGCCATTTTCTTCGGTCTCGCGTGGGCGTAAGTGGTATCGTAGTAAATGAGTCCGGGGACTGCGCATACGCAAAAAGGGTGTTTTTAAGCCTCGAGGTGATGTACCGAGGTCCTGGATGGCTCGTAGGCGGGATCGCGCGTTCGAACCCAGGAGTGACCCAGTTAGCTAGGTCCCGCACGTACCAGACACCTGCGTCATTCGCGTTACCAGGAGAGAGCCCGGAGGGAGCCTGGAGATATTATTCGCCATGCATCTTCGCCCTCGAATTCACAATCACGTTGCAATTAAGGTGGTCGTCCCGCTACAAGCGTTATTTGATTAAATCTTGAATCAATACATGCTGTAGGGTCTATCGAACGGTCCAATTGGAAAGCTTCATTGGTTATCAAATATTTGAGGATGTATTAACGATATTTTTAAAAATATGAGAATTTGATTAATTTTTGATATTTTGTTCTTAAGGTGTAGTACAACCGAGACAGTCTATTCAAAAATTTGTCCTTACACTGAAAACGAAACTTGGTTGATTCAACAAAATATTTTTTTCAATACGTCCAACGATATTATTTTGGAAATTGAACTAAATTCTTGGTTGATTTAACTGAAGTTTCATTATTTCAAATAAACAAGTGTCGTTTCGAAGAAATATTTTCAACTAAATCTGTTCTCAGTGTATGTGATAACTGAATGTAAAATCATCAGTTGAAATTTCTTGAGACAGAATTTATTCAAAAATTGCACAGATCTTCGTTAGCATTGTGTTAACGTGTTAACGTGTTTGCAATATTTAAAAAGGCTCAACCATGCAGTTATTTAGATATTAAAGATTCGAAAAAGCAACGACTTTCAGTGTATAATATCTCGATTTCTAGATGGTGAAGCTTTGTCAAATTTGATACATGTTTTCATATGACATTAAAGAAAGACCTATGCTAATTTTTAAGAAAATCTGGCTCAACACGGATTTGCGGTTGTACTACCTTAAGCGTATGAAAAAATGTGCCAAATTAAAAATCGTTTTACTAAGTGGTTTAAGAGTTATCAAACTCCGGAATTGTTGAGATTTAATATATTGCTTCCTATGAAGAATTCGTAAATTTGCACTGAATACAAAATTTTGAAATATGAGATTCTTGTGAATTTTTTTATATACGAGCAACAACGCGACTACTTTTTATTTTTTAACGTGTTTGAATTTATTCATTGCTGTTCTTCTAGATACATATTTTATATAATTTCGCATGTGCTCTATGAAATCTAACTGACACTCAGTTGAAACTGACATTAACTCAATTGAACTTGTCAAATTGCTACGAAATGTTTTTCGGTAACAAACTACCTTGCAAGACTCGACACATCTTACCCCGACACTTTCTACTGACTTACTGATTCGAAATTAAGTCAAAAAACTAAACAATCAAAACCGTGTTTGGTTTTAACTGAACCTCGTCGAATCGTCGAGGTATTCTCGAAAAATAAACAGGTTTTTCCTTGTTATGCTCGAAGAACTTTCATTTTTTTTATGTTTACGTTCACCGAACTATTCAGGTACATTTGATATAAATAAATAATATAAATTGAGTTGCAAAGTTGTTCTCACATTTTTACACGTATAAATTAAGTTCTAATAAAAATAAGCTGAGAAAATTTGGCGTGTTCGAGGTCCTTCAGTGGCAAGATTATGTTTTTATACATAGAATGTATAACTATATAATTTCAAAAACGCTATTTCATGGTTCAGAATGTTCGGAAAATACGTAGAAGAAAGTTATTAAAAAAATAGTATTAACGAATTTCATATGAAGAAATGTCCTCTTAAAATTCGAAGAAACTTTTATCATTTTGGTGTTTGTACCGAAACACTTAAAAAATAGACTTTCTTTAAAATAATCGTCTTTCGAAACATGCATCAATTCACATAAATAATATTTTATTTCAAAATATACTTCAATATATGAGTCTGCCAAACATCACCATTGTTACACACTAATTTATATACGGGTTAATCGTAGTAAAATTTCGTAAAATAATAAGAGTACGAAATTACGGATTTAATATCCCCAAATGAATTGTAAATGATTCATATGGAGTCGTAAAAAACGTAGCTTATCGAGACAATTATCGTAAAACATGCGATTTGAATAGAAGCATGTGTGTTAATTTCACACAGCTGATAATAATACCAGTAGATGACAAAGTTAATTGATCAATTTTCAACGAAATATTCATATTTTAATACCTTTTATATTACGCACAATCTGTAGTCATTAAATGTATTTATGAAATAATGATTCGTAGTATCAAATGAACAATAATAGAAATTTTTATCAGAAGATAGTCAATTTGCTATTGAGTAGCAGTATGACCTTCTTAGTGCATTTAGATGTTATATTATGCAGAGTACTTGATAAACTATTTTTTGAAAATGAACAAACTTTGAAGCAAATTGAAATATCTCACCTACTTACAAAAGTCCGATGTTCAATTATGCAACATCAGATTATATATTGTCAGTGAATTCTTACAAACTTTTTATAAAGTACAATATAAAGTATGAAATCAATACTCAAATAAATTCATGTGACTTTATTACCCAAAAGTTAAACTTTTTAAAAACTGATCCAAAATCCAGTTTTTTAGATTGTGTAATATGAATTCTGCGATTGTCCTGCGAATAATTACCATTTTTGCTATCTACAAGACATTTCCGATCAAATAGGCTCTTAAAATCGAAAAAAAATTTTCAAAATTTTTTTTTTAATTCTTACAGTGGTCATACATGGGTCTTGTAAGACCCATGAAAAATTCAACTATCGATATCTTTCCTTTCTCATGACGAAATCTATTTTATTATGGGTGTTTTTCAAAGATTTTTGTAAAACGAAACGAATAGCGCAAGAATTATGTTATTCCAACAATTATTAAAAAAGTTATGACGCCTTGAAAATTTGTGAAAAAATTGAAAAATTTACAAAATATTTTGAATTTCAAAACTTTATTCGATCAGAAATTTCCTGTAGATATCGAAAAAGCTACTTATTCGGGGCACTGTCCAAGAATTCATATTGAAAAATAAAAAAAAACAATCCAATAATCAGTTTTTTGGCTTGTTCAATATGAATATGGCAATTTATTTTTTTTTATATAGAAGATTAAAATTTTTAATTCTCATATTCATATACTTAATTCGCAAAATTTATTTAATTCTAGAACTCATCGTTAATTTTCACCCCACATAGAAAGCCAAATAAATATCTCGTTTTAATAGACACGTTGTATCAGCTTTATTTTAAGTTTTTTTTTTCAACAATACTGACCATTGTGAAAAATAAATGTTTTCGATCGCGTGATATTTAAATTGTAATGCCGTATACGCTCGTGTATTCTTGAATATTTTATACAACTTTTAATCTATAATTCTCTCAATTTACCGGTATACCTGTAATTTGTATGTTCTATTTGAAATATAATTTACAAATATTCCAACATTTCTTATGATTTAAATATTAAATTTAATAGTTTCTTCCATCAACGTTTATGTCGAAAATCATAACATCAAAATGAATATTTTTCTTCAAAACCTAGGTCAGTAATTTTATCAAATTCCGAATAAAATCATTGTCTTTTTTATCTCGCCGTAAAGTTAGGCAGTGAAAAAAATTGATGAGAAAATTTTTAATGTAAATTTAAAACGATTTTCGTGTATGCGTACATTTTTCATGTAGAAAATATTCGTGTGTACGAACATGAAGTATAATTTATTCGAAAAGTCGAACCTCTCGAACGCACGGATGGGACAAGAGAAAATTCGATATGCGCGTACCTTTATGTATATGTGTATACGAGTCCAGAATGCAAGAGGGTAAAACCGGGATATCCAGGAGTCGGGAGAAGGTCAGATGAGATTGAATCTGAGCCGCCGTTCCCGAAAGTGGGTCAGGCTCGCTTATACAGGCTGTACAGAGGGAATTCGGTCGGGGCTATACCATCCGCGATCACAAATGACCTTTATTCCCAGCCTTCATTATCCCGCCAGCCGGGAAACGAAAAAAAAAACGAACTTCCAATAGCGAGCAATTTGATTTCATATCGGCCATAATTTTTGTCATCTTTTTACGGAGTTTGACAAATCGAATTTTTATCGAGAAATAAAAGCTCTTTCGAAATGACAAGCAATACGAAAGAGCTGGAGAATTTTTTTTTTGTTGGACTTTGTCTCTTTGAATCGTCAAGACGCAGCCTCGGATCATTCGGAGCCGAGTTCTCGAAAGGAAAGAACTTTTTTTTTTAAATTCGACTCCGATATTTCTTTTCGTCCACCTCGTCTATTTGCGAACATAATTCGTGCTAAAGTCAAGGAGTCGCGAGTGTAACGTGTTTAGACACGTTTTACGTGACATTGAGGCCTTGGATGCACGCTTCGCTGCTTCCTCGGCTTTTACATTATGTATAGCCGTGTGTATATGGAGGCCTGCGTGTGTGTATCTCGACAACGCGTACAAAAACACGTGTTGCTCACGGCGAGTCGCTACCCGACATTTTTAAACGTCCCTGGTAATAGAGACGCCTTAGGGGGAATTCTCTCTCGCGTTCCTACTTTTTTTTCATCCGTTTCCTTTCATCTCACATCCATTCATCAATCCCCTATAACGAGCCTTATAAAATAATTCGATTTCATTGAAAATCCGACGAACCACCATCGTCCGACAAATCCATTGAAATTTCAATAATTTTCCAATAATCGTACAATCCCGGTCATACCGGACGCGATTATTCTCGTAATTATGCTCAAGAATTCAATATTCGAGCGATTCCGACAAGTCCGAACAGATTGGCGCGATCGGAGAGACAAAAAAAATTGTTCGGAGGCGAGCTTTTTTTCGCGCAAAACCGAGTGCTTGTCTCCGAGTTGCATTTCCGTCCATAAAATATGCATAACGGGCTCGGGAAAGATGAGAAGAGGGGATCGAAAGAGAGGCAGAATCGAGGCGAGTTGCGCGTGGACCACCCAGAGAGGACGTCACGCGACGAGCGTGCGAGGTGGCGCGCCGCTTGGTGGGGCGGCCGGAGGAGCGAGGGGGCCTCGTAAAAATGTCACCAGAGGGCAGCAGCGCGTCGGCGCGCGCGATGCTCGCAGTTGGACGACACAAGCGCGGCGGCGACGCTCCTCAGAAGTGTAGTAATCGCGTGATTATCGCGTAAACTACACGACGGTTTCAAGTTCACGGATCGTCTCATCCTTCGGCGCATACCCACTTATATTTGCCTCGAGCACCATTCTCATTCTCTCGTCGTTATTTTCCATATTTTTGGGACAATCGTATCATCGCATGCATCCTCGTATCGACACGCATTCGTCTCGTCCTCGAAAATCATAAAAAT
The DNA here is from genome assembly GCA_030522545.1 of Cremastinae sp. A BG-2022a. Lineage (NCBI taxonomy): Eukaryota > Metazoa > Arthropoda > Insecta > Hymenoptera > Ichneumonidae > Cremastinae sp. A BG-2022a. The sequence continues at coordinate 15,963 of JAPYYW010002404.1, read as the reverse complement.
CGCATCCACAGCGTATTTCTCTTTATTTCGAATGTATTCGCAACTGTATTTTTGTTCGTCATCCTTTTTTTTTTCTTCGACTCATCGTTTCTCGCCGCATCAAGATCTCGCTCGTTCTCGTTTCGCACGGCGCGCGAGAATCGCAGTGATCTCGCGATACCGAATCCCGTCTTCTCTCATCGCAACTCGGACATTGTGCAGTGACGTGAATACGCCGACGACTAACTACTCTTCTTGTGTCTCCGAGAGTGTACACGCGTTCCCGGAGTACTCGCCCGAAGCTTCTTCTCGGCGAGCTTGGAATAAAGAGAGCCTTGTACACGTGGCGATCGGTGGTAATAAAGGCTAACAGACGCAATGGTAATCCGTGCCAATTAAATATCAAAATTAGTTCTGGCATTCGATCGTACGATCGATCCGGTCGCCATCTATCGTGTCTGTCATCAAGCACCCCCTTGGCAAAGTTACCGAAAACGTATCACGAGACGTACCGGGGAGATTTCTCTCTCGCGAGAAGAGGACTCTGCGATTTCGTCCCTCTTCTTTTTTTTTATTGTTTTCAGAACGAGGAAATTTAGCATGCCCGTTCGATTACTTTTTCTTCATTGTCGAATTAGAGATTATTTAGCACGACGGATATAGGAATGAGCGTTCTTGACCTGAATTTTGGTGCGCACCATCTTGAAAAATTCGATAAATGAATTGAAAATGATGGTAGAGGCAGAAACGGCCGTGTGCAACAGCCGTTAGCTCGTGACGTAGTATTCCTCGCGCTGTTACGCACACATCTCGAAGTGCAACGCGATATAGACGTACCGATGTGTATATATACACCGCTCGCACCGTCGAGGCTCGTGGCTCGTCACCCGGATTATGCAACGCTCGAATTTATTTTCGTACGTAAAAACTGGTGCAGCCAGAAGATTTAGGGGATCGCGTTCATTCTCTCTCCCTCTCGTTCTAGTTTCCGTTTCGTTCTCTGGCTCTCGTATCAGCCCGCTTTCAAGAGCACGCGTTTTTTTCGCCGCACTTTTATTTCGTGTCCCCGACACGGGGAAGTGGCTCGTGCGTGCGACGAATAACGCTGCCAGTTTTCAAAATTGTAACACGCGGGGATCGGCACGTAATGCAACACATTCTCTTTCTCTCTCTCTCTTTATCGAGTTATAACCTACTGCAGGCGAGAACTAGGCTTGGCAAACGATCGAGACCCCGCATGACGCGATCCTTCTTCCCTCCCTCCCCCCTTTTTTTTCTCTTGTGCAATGGCCCGGAATGTGTCGAACGCTCCGAGAACTTGTGGTCCAATAACACAATTATTCCTCCCTCGCGGCATTATCATCGTCGTTTCATACCTTTCCATTTCATTATTGGAAATTAATGGGCGCAGGAAATTAATGCACCTTATCTCCTCTATATGATCGAGCGTATAAAAAGGTTCGCCACTCGAACGCTCGCCTCATATTTTTTATTCATATCGAATTTGACATCATTTCCGAGCCCTCTCGAAAGGTCACTCGCACCACCCCGCGCGCTAGACAATGATCGCTTTTTTTCTTCGTATCGAGTATTTCGAAATAGCGGCAAACCGCGTGTTTTCCATCGCGAATACGCGTCGCTCGGGTGTTGGCGGTTCCAACGTAGGAAGGCGAGCATCACCGCTCGATATAGCGACTGTCATAATTCCTCTTTTCCACTTTTGAAGTCTCGTATACGTATCGTGTTCGTTTTTAAAACGCTTACGAAATCGATTCAATTTTCTCCAAATGTCCCGATCTTACGAATCGCATTTACGGAGCGCGCGTTCGAACGAACGATCTACGGCGGCGCTGCCTGTCACGAGAATTCGGGACTCGTGCCACTTTCTCGCTACGGCGGGTGGCCCGGTTCGTGCCGCAAACATTGGCGAAAGATCGTCGAAACGGGCTGAACGTATATTTGGACTTGATAAAAAATAACACCGGACAGGTATATAATCATCGTTTTTTGCAACGACGTGCGCGAGAGAGACCGGAAGTCGTCCGAAGGAGAGGGAGAAAATAAATAATCGGGCGTCCCGTGCGGCTCACCTGGTCTCTCTCTCTCTCTCTCTCTCTCTCTCTCTCTCTCCTCGCTTAGCCTTTTTCACAGTCGAGGGTTAACACTTGGCAAGAGTTTTTCCTAGACTAGAGCGACCGCGAGTTGTGTAATAATGTAGTCGGCTATGTACGGCCTCGGGCTTGGCTAGAAAGAAGACAGAGCCAAAGGTGCGCGCGCGTATACTCGCGACGACGCTCGTTTTTCCATCTCTCTCTCTCTCTCTATCTTTTTTTCGCTGCTATTGGGTCTCACACTTGGGCTCTCTCGCGCACCGTTGGCCACTGGCTACTTCTCTCCGTTGCACTGTTTTCACGCGTCGTCGTAATCGTCGGTCGCACAGAGCGGCGATCGTCGTTAGAGAAGTACGCACGAGAGAGCGAGCTAGTCACAGTTAGCTAATAGTCACCGAGCAACGAGCTCCCCGATCGCTTCTTCTTCCTCAGTCGCGTGTTTTCGCTCGCCCGGCGTATATTTATCGCTCCGATCCTCCAATTATCTCGCCGCTGATGCACTTTTGTCGTCGGTCCACCGCGACGAGTTTACGCCGATCAGTGTACACACGACGATTCGCGCAACAATTTTTCGCCTGGCTCGGGTCTTAACCGCAAAATATTAACCGTCTCCCTTCCGGCGCAACGGTCGGTGCTGAAGAACCTCGTACTCGCGTCCAATGAAGACAACGCGCCGCACTATCCCGCTCGGTATTTCGATATTACGCTCGTCGTCGAGTTTCCTCCAGTGATCAAACAGAGTGTCTCTTTTTTTTACGTAATGCGTATATACACTCTCGTTCCGAGAGTGTCGTTTTTCATCGTTTCCTTGAGTTTCTCGGTAACGCGGGGGGAAAAATCGTCGCAACAAAGTTTCGCCCGACAGCGGCTTGTAAATAAATTGAAGCAGGCATCGGCGCGGGGACGTGACCCGTGAAAAGAAACGCGCGCGTTCCCGTCCTATCGCCGCGACGGGGCCAGAGGGGGAGGGAGGGTGGGAGAGAGAAGGAGGATGAAAAACGAGCAAACTGGGAGATGGCGCGTCGTGTCTCTTCGACCGGCCCCGCTCTCTATTATCGTAGTCAAGCCAGGGATCGCCCGTAAGAGCGCTTTGAAGAATCTCGGCTTCTTTCGCCTCGCTTTGTGCACACGGATGAGCGAACGATTTTGTTCCCGCGAGTTTTTCGACTGGCACAAAAAGAGCGATTTACAAATATTGAAACGAGCGAGAGGGAGGGAGATCGGGACGGGTCAAGGTCACGGCTTCGCGCATCGAACAAAGAAAATTTGTCGGGGTGTTCGAGAATAGAAATTTTCGTAGCTACGGGGATTCGGAAAGTATCGCGGTCGATCGCGCTCTATTATTGGTATTAAATTCATACAAGCGTTGGGCAAGCGCGGCCCCGACCTCGGGAACGAAAAAATTCTTCGCGAGCAGAGCCAAAAATATGTCGTATATGTCTCGATGAGAGCCTTTTCGAGGGAGGAGCAGGGTGGAGGGAAAAAAAAGGTTCGGACGGAACAGCTGATTAGATGCCATCTCAGTCGCCCGTTGCACCCTCTCTTCAGTGCTTCTCGGGCTCCACTGGCGTATACACTCTTAGACTCGTCGCGGCTCGCGCAGAGGTCGCGCCGGTCGCATTTTCGTTCGGTCTGCTTCTTCTGTGCTACTTCTTTCGGTAACGAGTGAAAATATTAACGAGAAAAGCGGTGAAATCTCGCGACGAGGGCTCGATAAGAGACATACATGTTTATAAATCACGGCAGTTGGGGCTCGTGCCAGATGCGCGTTTACACGGGCCCTGAATACTGTAAATGCACTATCTGGTACGACATCTCTTCTGTCACCTCCATCGTGTTGCGTCTGCGCGATAGGCCGTCCAGGTTTTCAGTAGAAAAATATGGAAACGAGTCGGACAGAGGGAACAAAAGAGAGAGAGAACGAGAAAAAAAAACGATGACAGTGCTTTCATTATTTGTTTTTATTAATTTCAAAAAAAACGAAATTAAAAAAAAGAACTTAATCTTGTATTTTCAAGCAATACTTTTTTTTCTATCGCTTCGAGCCTTACAGAAATTATTGAGTACCCAGCTACTCGTCAGACGCCATCTTGCAGCCGATCTGTTTTGGATTTACGAGAACGAAGGATGACGAGCCAAGAGGAAGAGATTCACGAATTTAATTATAAACAATTATAAATATGCGTAAATGCCCTTTTATATACGATTGTGTAATAAGAATAAAAATTTGTTCAAAATGTCTGTATATATAGTTTTATTAAACCTTGTATCTGTAACCTTATCTCGAGTGAAATTCCATCGCCTTTTCGCTATCAGCCTTTAATTGAAAAACGTGCATTCCTACTACCTCATTTCTGACACGAGTCGAATATTTCTAAAGATCACGTAGAAAAAATAAATAAATTTAATACCGATGTCCATAAAGTATCATTTTGATCACGAAAGGTCTCGTAAAGATATAATTTGACGACGATTTTGTCTTTGATGAAAAATGTTGAATCTACCGTCATTTCTGTATATATATAGTATTTCCCTAAATTTATCATGAGGTAACTTTGGCTCGGGAACGATGAACGAGCCAAGATGAATGAGAGAACAGGTAGCGGCCCGAGTAATGTGAAAAATGAGCGAGCGCGATACAGAGAATCGGTAAGGAGGGGATAAGGGGCACGAAGAGACAGAGAATCATCGCGTAGTGGCAGGAAATGAAAGAGGGGCACAGCGCGACGAAACTTGGTCAAAAATTATGAGAAACGGGACAAGTATGTTATCGATCGTCGAATAAGAAAGGTGGAGGCCTTCGTTCGCCTCGGTGGTTTCTGGGGCCCTCGTGCGAACCCCTTTTTTTTCTTCTTCTCACGACGAAAGACACAACTTCTTCGTACAGGCAACCATGGAGCGAGAAGAAAAGATCGACGGTGCTGCCACTCTGCTTTTCGACCAATTAAATTCTCCGAATGACGTCTCTCTACGAAGAGCGACCGGCGTGTTGGCAGTGTGGTTAGCTGGTTGTGTGCTTGACGTCTTGCACGACCGCTATCGACACTGCAGTTACGACGGTCGCAAGAAGCATCGTGGACAAACGCGCCCTGCTATAACTAACGACGCGAATCTCTGCCGCCATCTTGAATATTTATCTTCGAACCTCTCTAGAATGATGAAATCTAACCATAACTCGTTTCTGACCTTGTTATTCTTTTTCGAAAATCATCAATCTCTATTTTTTTTTCTTTTGTACAATTCATAAGCGATCGATTAACACGCTAACCATAACCTTATTCTTCTGTTTTGTCTCGTTCCAGGTCGGCGTATGTTTCTTTCGGAGGTTTGCTCATGAGGCTCCAGGGCGACGCGAACAATCTCCACGGATTCGAGATCGATCAGCACATGTATCTGCTCATGAAGAAATTGGCTTTCTGAAGCGAATTTTTGTACAGTCCAAAAACAAAATTCTATATCATTTTTTTTTAATCTTTCGTACGTTTTTAATAAATCGCTAAACTCCGGGTACATACATTTGAGGGGAAAAGAAAAAACGAGCGGCGAAAAATATTTGTTCGTCTATTCTCGCCACGTTTGAAAAAAAAAATGCGTGAATCATGGCGATCGCGATAACGCAACTTTTTTTTCGAATAATAAAACTCAAGACAGCGAGGAAAAAAAACATTCAGCCGGCTGGGCGTTACCGTTTCGAGGAAGCTTCGTTGTGGGGACAACGCTGAAGGTCGCGCGCGCGTTACTACATCGTAAACAACGTACTCCGTTTCCACCACTTCATTCTCGACGTTGTAACGTCGCGGTTCCCCTTCCTTCTCTTCGTTTCCCCATACAAAAATTAATAGTACATACCTGAGCTATCGAAACTGGCGTTTGCCTGTGTTCTTCGCCGTATCGACGACACTAACGAGCGAATTACATCGATAAAGGGCCGAAGCAATGTCTTCTCCAACAGGCCCGAACCATACTGTGTTCCATACGTTTTTTTATCTTACGAAGTTGCACATTTTTCACGACTGAATAAATAAAACAATTTTTCTGAAAAATAAACGATTGTACCGTTTTTTTACGTGAAACGTGTCTTTTTCAATATGGGTGTGCAGATAAGAAATCAATCGAAAATATAGAGGGACAAGTCCACATAAAAATTCAAAGAAAATTTTTACTTTTTTTTACAGATAATCACAAAAGTAATACACGATGTTTTAAGGGGTTTCGATACACATAACGAAATAATTAAAATTCGTTCAAATTTGGAGAGGATATTCTTTCATATGAAATGCGTAAACACGATTTTTTTTAGAATTTTCTTCTAACTATTTTCAGAACAATTGAACCATGAAATATCATTTTTTAGATAATATATCTATACTTTCCATGTATAAGAATGTAACTTCAACACTTGATTACTCGAAAAAAACGTAGACGATTTTATTTTCTGAATTTATATAAATTTGTTTAATGGCAAAGATTCCCTATACTTTTAACATGTAAAACTTCATTTATTTTCGCCAACTGTACCGAAAACCCTTAATATCTATTTACATGATTGTTTATTGAATATATATGAGATATCACGTAAAAAAATGCAGTAAAAATTTTTTTTCGATCGTGTAAAGGGATTCCCTCGATTAGCCACCCATATACACGTTTCTCGCTATCCCTGCGGCTGTCCTCGACAGAGCCCGAAATTTTTCATTTTCATTTATCATGTTTTTCCAGCTCTACGCAGCTCGCTCCGTGAGAGGGACCAGACTCGAGCGAGGGCTCGACAAATGGTAGTAGCGTATTTAGCGGGGAGCGCGATGGAGAATCGCAGTTATCGTGGTCGCTTCGGATCGCCTCCTTCTAAATAGGAACCTGCTGACTAAAAATAGGAGCCAGGCACACACAGAGTTTGCTCCCGGTGAATGTCGATGTCGCGAGCGAGCGAACGAGCGGTTTCGTATAGTCGCGTGTCAACAAATGTAACGCGCATAATTATTTCAGGCTTATTGAGAAAACCGGCAGGGCGCGCTTCGATCGCGTGAAAATAAGTGGAAGGCCACGGCGGGGAGCGGAAAACGTATCGAAGCTTCCGTGTTCGATGCTCGAACGTCGAACGTGTGCAGACTTGTTTTCCGTGTCACGTAGTATATGTGACTCAAATAATGATAATAATTATGTATTGTTAACGTTATGTATATGTATGACGGAACGGTCGAAACGATGTCGCGTCGTTTCGTTGATGCGCCATTGGTAAGATGGATGAGCGTGAGAGAGGGGACGCTGCCAACGCGCGAGCGCTCTCCCTTTTCGATGCATCGACGCAAGAGCGAAGCGACTCGAAAACGGGGCTTACGGGGGAGAATGAACGAGCTAATTTATGTAATTATACTCGTGGCACTCGCGCGACCTTGTACGGTTGAACGGATAGCCGAGGCTCTCCGATGATGTATACTTAAAAATGCCCGTGCGTATGCAATTTATGTGCGAGATGGACACGACGCGCGCGTACGCGCTCACTGTTGGAGCGAGTCGCGCGTCCGTGCATGCAGCAAAAATTGAAGCGTGGGCCGGGAAGCAAAAATTCTCTTTGGCATCGTTCTCCGGACGCTCGTGCGAGCATCCAAAAAATGTACAACAAAATGGCGGATGACGAGTAAACTCTTGTTCTGCATCGAAGTTGCGCAACGCGGACATGGCTGCGGCGCTTAATAAGCGCTGATTCTAAATAGATTGCCCCAATGACATATTATTCCGTTCTTATCTATGCGCGTAGATGTCGCCACGTCGGCGATCGCCGTCGTTGTGCAACGCTTTTTCGGGGAGCTGCACCGATCGTTCGCATGTTTCAAATTGTAACGAGAACCTCTGAGACTCTCCACTATCTCGCATGCGTTTGCAACTCGTTTACAATCGGTCGAGCTTCTTCGTTCGGCTGATTTGCATTCGAACGAGAAGGAAATATTTCTGTTTCTACCGTTGATCATAAATACACTTGACCGTGCAATTTATAATTAATCCACTTCCGATTTAAAGAAAACCAATGCAGATAATTAGCGTTCACGAAGGTTGCATGGGTTGGAATCGGAGGTGGGACCGCTTGGCGTTCCCTCGTGACTCGTCGATACAACAGATCTCGACGTGTTCAAAGGAACGCGTAGCGACATCCACAATTTTTATTGAGAACTCTTTCGCACTGAAAACACAATTATCCAGCAGATTCTTTCTTTATCGACATTTTTCAAATATTTCGGCCAAGATGCGACCGTTTTTTTCCCCCGTTGTTCGAAATATCTTTAAACCCGTGATGATAATATATATCTGACGTGTCTGACATTCCTTCATGGCTCGTTAACGAAGCAGATTTCAGCAATGTTATACGTCGTTACCCATCGTTGAACTTGGCTCCTACATTGATTGCTCCCTTCGTGAAAAATAAAGCGACGAACGCGTGTTTCGGTCATCGGTAACGAAATTTCTTTCGGACCTCGGTTGCACAATAATTTCGTGGGAGCTCTCACTCCGAAAATGAATTTGTAACGCCGTAAAGATTCGCTCGCGGGAAGTTGTTATTTCGGACCTTGTAATGAAAAGTGACTCGAACCTTCACGCTTTGCTGAAGTGATTCAATCGAGATCCAAGCTCCTATATGATAAAACCAGCCTGTTGCAAATCAAACCACGGATACGTATAATTTTCGGAAGTAATCCTTTCTCGATGTTTTTTTTTTATAAAAATTCAAGAAAAGAAGTCTCTAAATCACTCCCCGAAGGTTGTCTGCGGTCATCCGAGAGAAAAAAGTTTCAGTTTTATCGCTTTTTTCCATATGCATACTTTTTTTTAATAAACGTATATAACTTAGAACAAAAAAAAACGTCAAATTGACTCCAAATGCAATTTGGGGTTGATCAGTAATCAGAAAAAAAAAATATTCAGTTTCCTGCTTTCCATATCGACAAGCATCTGGAACGTCATTAGGAATTTTGATGCAAAGAACGGAGCACGATGAATAAAATCATAGATGATATTTCATCACGAAGATGAACAATGCGTGCTCATCGGCTGTTTTTACAACCTGATGAACAATCCTTCGGACAACAGACCTACATTTTATTTTTTCTGCGAACACGTAGAAATGTCCGAGTCCGGGGAAAATCTCGTGAAAAAGCATATTGGCATAGTAATGGCTACCCGAGATAATGGCCGTACGTATAGATTCGAGTCGGATAATTCGTGCATTTCGAAGTTCCGTTTTAATCGTCGGGACAGCGCGTCACACCGATAATAATGTGACTAATATTATACTACAATTTCCCAAAGTTCCGTGAACGTTGATCGCCACCACCGGCGACACTACGAAAAAAAAGAAGGATAGCGAGAATATAAAAGATATAGAAAAAAGGGAACGAGGCTGTCCGCTTGGAATCTCTAATCCATGATTCCGCCGGAGCGTGAGAGATTACGCTCGCGGGGGATTCGCTCGCGCGGTCTGTCGTCGACCCATCGGGCACAGAAACTCGTTCTCCCGTGATCGCGATCGCTCTTGTCGTTTTCCCGGATGCTCTGCGGAAGCTGAGAACAAAGGAGGACACAGGCGGGCGCTTCCGTTTTGCCGTGACGACGCCATGCAGCGGCAAGGCCACTATAATGTGACGCCGAAGCTCGCGCGTGTGCGGCAAAATGGACGCCGAGGAATAATTGTATCGCTCTCTGAGGCCCGATGCCGATTTTTCCCCCTGCTTCGCTGTCCGATCCGGAGGTATATACGTTGCGGCACTTTTTTACGCTCCGAGATAGTGGGGACGCCGAGTCTATACCGATGGACGCATTCTGGCCCCGCGTCAATGTTTTTGCCCCCCGCGTCGTTCGCGCCCTCCGATACTCTCTCCACGACTAATCAAAATCGGACCCATTGTCCGTGCGCCACCTCTCTTTCCCTCCATTTTTTTCCCGCGCGCGTATCCTCGTGCGTCAAGCGCCGAACACCAGCCAGCGTATCCCCTCGCCCTATCATTACCGTTCACACCGTTTTTCGACCTCAGTTTGATTACAGGTGTGATTCGGTCCGGTCGCCCGATTCACACGCGCGGACTTGGCTCTTTTGCCAGCCTGAGTCTTGTTCCAAGTTCCGCCGACGGATCAACGTTCGTTAGATTCGCGAGCGTTCCTCCATTTTGGTTCCTCATCTCGGCGGTCCTCGAGACCCGAGTGGGAATCCAACGCAACGAATTCTTACTATTTTTTTACGCAAAAGGATTGTCACAAGCTCACGAAGAGGGTAAGTTTTCACTCGTCGCCGCGGTCGCGTCCCTCTTCTTCACCGCTCCTTCGGTGCGCTTTCAAAGACTTTTCTCACCCTTGGCGCACGCTAGATACGCAAAACGAGAGTATAATTTCAAAATTTGTTGTTCACTATTTTTTTTTGTGAGCAACAATAAAAATAGTGCATCAACTGCCATGTTTGATTAAAAAAAAAGAAACAGTAATTTCACGGTACCGTTTACGAGACAGCTCTTCAAAAATCTTCAAAAAGTTTACCGGAAGTGATGAGTTTGCACAGAATTTAGTCGACTGATCGTACGTTTAAAAATCCTTATTCGAAGTTTTATCAAATATAGGATATACTTATAAAAGATTTGAACTTTCTGTCACACGATCTTTTTGCAATAATGTATTAAATTCTGCTCTTTGGCATCTATCTCTTTCTAAATAGAACGTCAGCTGTCACTACTAGGCGCGACAGTCCTTTTTCACTTGCTTCACTTTTTGCAGTCTTTTGACATTTTCGTTTCATTATCTTAACGTTACTATACTCCTTTCATTAAATTTTGTCCGTACGAAATTTTCTACAAATCTACCATAAACATGTAACATATACAACGAGTGATGAGCTTAATAATAAATGTTTAATATAATATGGATAATAAAAAAACAAAAAATTTTTTTCCCAATGTTTTTCATACCTTTTGAAGTATTAATAAAGCTTAAAAGACATATTTGTAAACTTGACTTCCATTTTTTCTTCTATACACTTTTACTTTGTTATTAGTATTATTATCTTCATATTTATTAAATTGTCAAAAGTTTATGAATATTAATTTATTAATATCAAATTTTGAAGATTGTTTGCACGCAGTGATGCATCGTATGAGTGATATTATAAACTTACAAACAACGCTTTTTTATTATTTTTTATGCTGGCACAAAACTTCTTGCGTCTCCTCGGATTATTTTTGATGCATTTTAATTTTAATTTTGTAATTTGATTTTGCACATACAGTAAAATAACTAATGTTCATAATTCATAAAAAAAGTGGCATGAATGAATAATTTAACTAGCCATGGTTGACGACTGACTTTAGTCGCGTTTTGAAAAAAATATCCTACAATTTTTTACCACCCTTCATAAAATAACGTTTCCCGGCTATTTAAACTAAATAAATATCGACGAAACTCAATCTATACCTTAAAAAAGATATTTTACACGTAACAAAATTGTAAAAATATTTTAACAAGATAAAAAATGTAATTCGTAAAAAAAAACAGAATGCAAAAAAAATCTCACAATGCCATCGTCGACAGATTAAAAGATTTTGTAAGATTGCGATTTGCTAATTTACACTCTCTATCTATACTTTTTCCATAATTAATGGTATGAAAAATAAGTATCTATTTATTTGCATGAAACAATAAATATTTTTATTTTCAATTAATTTCATTCGATATAATTTAATTTAATTTTCTAATGAGTGTAGAAATGCTCGTTTTCTGTCATAAAATATAAGTATGCCAAAAGAGTGTAAGGAGGACTTGATCAAATATGCTTTTATATAAAAACACTTTCTCACGTGCCAGAAATTAGAGACTTTATTCGAGAGGTGAGAGATGATTTGTGCAAACGATCGAGAATTAAGGATACCGATTCGTCGGCGACCGGAAAGCCGGACGTACATTGTTGTACGAGAGTACAAGGGACACCATGCATGGGATTCCAAATGGGCGCTCACCCTGAACATTTTCAACGACGAGCTTCATAGTCTCACATACCCATTCTTTTCTCTCATTTTTATTTTCTTTTTTTTTTGTCAAATAAAACACGGATATGCACGAAGCCTACACACCCGTGAGCCCAGCCGAGCGTAGTTCCAACTTCCAGGCGCACGGCCGTAAAACTATTGGTGGTCCCCATCTGTGAAGGCGCTTATCGCACCTCGGGGGGAACCCCAGCAACGTCCAGAAATCGATTCAATTGTATTTTACGTAAATTATTCCAATTAGTTATATTTCTCGCGTCGTGACTGTACAGAATACGTAGAAAAGGCTTGAAAAAGTCACTCTCGGTGAATCATTTTTTATTAAAAATAAAAATATACGACCACGATCGTCGCGGACCGTTCCGGATGAAAATCACTCTAGTCGACGCTGAACTTTGCTGGACGGTGCTTCGATTTTTGTCCCGATCTCACGATACAAAAATTTTTCCCCGTTTTTTTTTTCGTATACCGTTTATTGTTTTGTCAAGAATAATTTGCTTTACGACGTGGAAAAAAATGTGCTTCCAGAATAATTGGTCCAGTGGTATGACCACCCGATAGTGTTCGGTGCATTCGATGCTCAAAATGAAAAGGATTTGTAACATGTTCAGTATGGTTCAAGCTATCACGGTCCTCACTATTTTGAAAATGCTCGCAAACGGTTCGTACTTATTCCAATTTTGGTTTATTCTTCTATCTTTCTGTCGATTTATCATTGATTTCGTTTTTCCCTCGATTTAGCTCAAACGGCGTGCAACGGAGGCGCAGGAAGAGTCGTTTACGAGAGATTGCCGGATCAGCAATTGCAAGGCTTCGACGACGAAGTGGTAATTCTTTCGATTTTTCGTTCCATCGCTAAATTCAAGATCTGTGCAAATTTTTAAAAAATTTTCTATCAAACGATTTTCACTTGACTCCTGCCTTGAAATAATGCAACCATAATGGCTCCGTAAAAAAAATTAGCTGGCTTTTTAACGTAACTCTTACTCCTATTGAAACTTTTAATTTTTGTTCCTGTTGATGATTTATTTTACTTATTTTTCAAAACAAAACAGAATTCTTTATATGACGATTATTCAAGTACTTTTCATAACCTCTCGAAAAAAAATTTCGATCTAGCAGGAGCTTTAATTTATTTAAAAAAAAAATTCGCTCATTTTTATTACTTTTATTATAAATGATTTTTGTATAGTTTTTCGCATGTCGAGGCAAATAACTCAAGAATCATGTTCATGTTTTATAAGTATTTTAAAAGATGCATATACGACAATCGCGGATCGCAAATCAAACTTTTATATAAAGCAGATTTTGCAAAAACTAATGAGTGAACAATTCGGTTCGAAGATTCGAGACTCGGCGCCGCCGTTTCGAGTATTGGAAAAATGTCAGGATCTCTGTCTGCGTGACAGAACGACGTCGAACAATCTCGTGCGCCCTTGCACGAGCTTCGACTTTCAGCCGGGTAGCAGAATAGCTTCGTTCAGCGGTACCGCGGAATACGAGGAAAGCACGTGTTTCCTGACGAGGGAACAGGCGCAACCCGAGGGCATTGCCAATCTCATGCTCGTTCCGAATAGTGTTCATTTCACCGAAGTTTGTCTCACGTGTAAGAAAAAAGTTCCCTCTTCAATCGCTTCATTTTTTCCTTTTAATTTTTCCTATCTTGCTTTTTTTTCAAATCAACAGCAAATCGTATCGAACGAGACTGTCCCAATCGACGATACATCTTCGAGAGACATCCTAGGAAAAAATTAAAACTGCCAATGACCGATGTAAAAGAAGTAACCGCTGCCAATCGGACCGTGTGCGAAGATCGGTATGATTGTGAATTCAATATTACACGACTCGATGGTTTAAAAAACAATTGGGAATAATGATGTCGGTCGTTTCAAAATTCAATTGCAAAACTTGTAATTGAATATTCATTGGAATAATAAAAAGGGGATAAAATGTTTTTTTAATGGTTCCGGTAACCTTTGCAGTTGCCTGAACGAGTTCAGCTTCGTCTGTCGATCAGCGACGTATGATTCGTCAGCGAGAAGCTGCCTTCTCAGTCGTTTCACGAGGCGCACGCATCCGGAACTCCTGGAGGACGATCCTAACTCGGATTACCTAGAAAACACTTGTCTAAATGGTAAATCGTTGATTTCCCAATTTCTCGTCCTTCAGAGAGCAGTCAGTCGTTCCCGAGCGAACGAAATTTGTGAAGCGAAAAATATTCGGAGGGGGAGAAAAGATTTTTTTTAATTTATACATGTGCGTCACCGTTTGTTTCACAACAGCCGAACGCCGTTGCGACGGACTCGCCGTTTTCGTGAAAGAGGAGGGAAAGCGGCTCCGAGGGCCGTTCGAAGTCGATATTTACACAAATCTCACCCTCGACGAGTGCCAAGCTCTCTGTCTGAGGGCCGAAAAATATTTCTGTCGCAGCGTCGAGTTCGACGAGCAGACGCGACAGTGCGTCATCTCCGAGGAGGATTCCGTCTCTCAGAAGGACGACATTGGAATGAGCAACAGTCCGAGCTATCATTTTTACGATCTCGTTTGTCTTGATAACCGTAAGTTCCGCCATTCAATTTCAGGAGAGATCCAACCTCAGACTCGGAACGATATTTTTCACGCTGGTCGACTCCGAATCACGATTACAGAATTCTTTAATCACGTCAAAATCTACCGTCCAAAACGAATTCTTTTTTAATGCTAAATCTATTTATTTCGTAAATTTAAAATAATTGCTTTTTCGTCTTATAAAATTATTTTCTAAAGGCCTATAACCCTCCCATTCTTTTTATTTTTGAAGATTTCGAGGTAGTTGGTACGTAAAAGTGATTTTTGATAGATATTCTTGAAAATTTGCTGAACTTCTTTTTTCGTATTTATTGAAACGTGGATTTTTAAAAGACTTGACCCTATAAAATTGAGATATTATTTTTATAAATATACGTAATACACGAAATTTCTTAAATATAATTGGTAAAAAATAAAAATCAGTTCCGAATTGGTCCGTTTCCCAATTCGAAATGCTTGCTTATAAAATTTTTCTCAAAATTTCTTAAATATAGTTGATAAAAAACAAAAATCAGTTTCCGAATTGGTCCCGTTTCCCAATTCGAAATGCTCGCTTATAAAAAATGTCTCGAAATTTCTTAATAATTAAATTTCTTAAACATATAGTTGGTAAAAAATAAAAATCAGTTTCTGAATTGGTCCGTTTCCCAATTCGAAATGCTCGTTTATAAAAAATGTCTCGAAATTTCTTAATAATTAAATTTCTTAAACATATAGTTGGTAAAAAATAAAAATCAGTTTCCGAATTGGTCCGTTTCCTAATTCGAATAGCTCGCTTATAAAAAATAGATCGGTCCGTTCTAGCTCGGGGCTCTGAGTATCCGGACAACAGTGGTCACAACCACCACTACGCGGACGGCCGTCGTCCGGACACGGCTTTCCAGCGATACCGGAATTCGCGACTGAGCGGTGAATTCCACTCGGAAATAACGGGCAGAAGTTTGAGCGAGTGTCTCGACGAGTGCCTGCGACAAACGAGCTTTCAGTGTCGCAGCGCCGTATACTCCGAGCATTATCACACATGTCGTCTCAGTCGCTTCAATCAACGCGACGGCCACAGAATTATTTATGACGCTGATTACGATTACTATGAGAATCTCATGCGTGAGTTTTCACTTTTCTCTCTTTATATTATTTCTTTTTGTTTTTTTTTAATTAACCATTTTTATTTTAACGAGCAGCAACGCGGCCGCTGCGCGGCCGCTTTTTCCTTTTCAACATGTTTGAATTGATGTTTTACAATTATTCTAAGCGTATACTTCATACAATTTCGTTTAATGCGCTGTATA
>JAPYYW010002403.1:0-20523 GCA_030522545.1 Cremastinae sp. A BG-2022a | reverse complement strand
AATGCAATGTCTAGTAAAAATTTCACGTCAATCCATCGTCGATAGGTCGATTCCTATAGAATTTCATACTCTGCATTGCCATCTGGTCACGATGAGTTATAATAAAGTAGCCTATGTTCAAATCGACGTTGAAAACTGTCACTATGACAAATTTCATTCAAATCCTTGCAAAAGTTTTTGCGTTATCGAGTAACAAACAAACTTACTTTCACATTTATAATATTAGTTAGGATTTGAAAGGGTGAAAATCATCACCCTTATTAAGGTAGTTCTATAAAAAATAATCATTTTCTTAGGATATTGTTAAAAATTTTCAAAAACCTTCTTTGATACAATGTGCATTTGTGTATTAAATTTTAAAGGGTATCACTGCATAGAATTAGAGATATTTATCATCAAAATTCACTCTTTTCTATACAATCTCCCATAAGAGCTCGCATTAAATATTGCGATCTTCAATTCTGAATATCTTGACTTTTGGGTAGCGGAACTTGTTGAAATTTTGCACAGCTCTTTATTGTTGTACTTCAAAGAAGCTTCCTTTAGTTTTTTTTTTAATCCTAAGATTATGATTTTTCAAATTTTCATACATACGTAACATGTACAGGTCACCTTGGATGACCTTGAATTTTGAGTATGTTACTCTTGAAACAATTTGCAACAACTTTTCTTAATTGACTTAATCTCAAAAACCATATAGTATCAAGATAAATTGAGATAAAAGAAAGAAAAGATAGTGCTAATTGAATTTTTCATCGGTCTACGAGACTCATGTCAGTATGATAAAAAAAGGCCTGATCGAATAAGATCTTGGAAACGTGAAAAATTCTGAAGGGAATAGTATAATGCTGAAAAAATAATCATACGCACGAGAGAATGAGCATAGTGAAGAGACGAAAAAAAAGAGCGCACAGAGAGGAGATGAGACTGGAGGTATATGGGTAGATAATATCGCGCGAATGCACCTAAGGAACCGCTTTGTGACCGGACGCATACGCATAAGCGGTTATACACCGTAGCTCACTGTCACCGAGACTTTTCTTACTCTCGAGCCGGATTCTCTTTATATTTGCGTTAACCCTTGACGAGATACCGCGAGCTTCATCGTTCTCTCCCTCTCGGGAAATTTAGCGATTCCTGCCACCAAATATTTTGCCGATGTCAGAGGTCGTGCCGGCGCAGTATTTGTTCATCGTCGTGCATTAATAATTTTATAAAACTTTCATCATTTTTTAAAATCAAAAATACACGTCACGTTGTATGATCTTGTATTTCGAGTATGTTTGATCTTCAGCCAATTTGCAACAACTTTTCTTAATGAAATTTTACTCTCAAACCACTGTTTATGTGATGAGAAAAACTAAGACGAAAATTTGTAATTTTACTGGCATGGCCATACCACCTTAAAGCTTTTTGTATATAAAAGACAAATTCGCGAAGTATACCGTCACGCGACTGATACCTTTAATAACGACTCATCCGGTAATTATCGTTAAGATCGAAACAAATCTCGGCGGTATTCCGATACGTGGACATAATTAAAAGCAAGCGAGCTGACAAAAGAGTATCCTGTTGCGTATATATGGAACGCGATGGGAGAGAGATATTCCACTGGATGATTGGCGCATTACGGAGTTTATTTCAGGGATAAATATCTACAGGTACACACAATTGAAAGAAAAATAATGGGCATTGTCGGACCGATGGAAGAGTTGGGGAAAAAGTGAGGGAAAAGTTGAAACGTGAACGCTTCGATCGGGCTGACAATCGGCGCTGCAATAAAATAAAACAACGCTAGCGATATAATAACGTCGCGTGTCTGCCCGTGAGAAATAGAAGAATGCGCCTCGATATACGCTTTGTCATTTATCGTCGGGGGAGGGACGCCCGAGCGGGTATTAATACAAAGCGCACTCAAGCCAGAGTGGCCCGAACAATATTCGACATGTCCGATGTGTTACTACTACCTCCGCTTCCCGATTCGCTAAATCTGTTGGCTGTTACTCTCGCGAGCTTCACGGAAACGGGAATATCTCGTTCCGAATAAATATCTCCATCGGGTGTCTCTTTCTTTTCCTCCATTTTCTCGTCTCTCAACTCTCAAGTTAATCTAAGCGGGAGAGTTGTAAATTTGCGACTATTATTATTGTTATTATTATTCATATTATATATAATTATTATTATTTTTATACTAATTATTGTACTACCCTTGCCTAAGACATTGCCAGGACATTCATTCATTCATTATTCATTCATTCTTTTTTTCACTCACACTGTCTTATTCTTCTTCTTGTCGGAGAAAAAAATATATATAGTACACTTTGTCACTCAAAAACAACGAAAAAGTCGCATTAAGGAGGTTGTAACTTCAGAGTAATCAATACAACAATTTGAAAATTAAAATTATTAAAAAAAACGTCAATTTTACGAGAATCACTTCTATTAATTCACTTCAGAATAATAATGTTTTGAATTAATTTATACTTTTAAAAATTAGACACTCTGTTTTGAACGAATCCGAAAGAGGTTTGGCACAGTGAACTGTCGATTAACTCGATAAATTTTTCTTATTTGTTCCTATTTATTTGATGACCCCACTTTCTTGTTGACATCATTAATAATACCATTAATAATTAATAATACTGCATGTGTTAATTGCTCAAATGAATATTTATATATGCGAAGCAAAATTACCGCATAAATTTGTCATTTTAAAATGTATTTTTCTTCACAGAAAGTTCGGTAACCTATGTAAATTTAGTACTTATTGGAAAAGCTAATTTTATTTTTTCTATCGAATCGTTATATTTTCAGGTAATTCTCCAAACTTTAACATTCCGTGTTATCCTTAAATAGCGACTAAAATTATATCGTATATTCGTCAAAATGATCAATAAATAATCAATTTTTTCTTCACGAATTATTTCATTGAATAAAAGTCGATAATTTGTTGATTTTATTCGTTGAACGGATTTAAGGTAGTTATCGTTTATTTAGGATCATGTCGAAAATTAGTATAGTCGTTCTTTGACATGTTACGCATATGCGTACCAAATTAAAATAGGTTTCACCACGTAGAAATTGAGATATTTACTGTTAAAAATCCCAATTTTCAGTGCTCTCCCATAAGATAGCCCGTGTTAAATATTACGATTTTCAGTCCTAAATATCTTCAATTCTAGATGGTGAATCTTCTTAAAATTTAGCGTAGCTCTTTATTGTGCTTCAAAGAAGCTTATTCCTTTAGTTTTTAAAAAAATTGGTAAGATTTTTTTTTCCATAATTTTCATACGTATGTAGCAAGTACAGATAATCTTGAATAACCTTGAATTTTGAGTATGTTGTTCTTGAAACAATTTGCAATAACTTTTCTTAATTAACTTTAACTCAAAATCCACATGGTATGGAGATAAATTGAAATAAAAACTTTTGATTTGACTGTACGTATAAAAGTAAGGGTGTTGAGTCCGTAGAGCAAAAAATCAAAAAATTGACTACGTTTTTTTCCTATACGAAGTCGTTTGGGAGTAATAATTTATTAATAAAAGTTGCTGCAAATAAACTCAAGAAAAACATATTTAAAATTCAAGTTCATCCAATGACAGGTCTACTCTCTATGTGATTGTACAAAAAAATGATGAAATTTTATTGAAAAATTAGACGAAGATTCTTTAACGCTATACAAAGATCAGTGCAAAATGTCACTTAAATTAGGAAGTTCGTTACTGAGATATTTATTATACAAAATTGCAACTTCAAACACGTGTACTCTTATGGAAAGATAAAAAATTGTCATTTTTAATAATTAATATATTAATGAGGAGCTTCCTAATCGTTGTCAAATTTTAATACAACCTTTTAGAGATGCTACTTAATATTATGTAAAATTTTCAAAAAATTTCCATCATTTTCGATTTTGAATACAACATTCTTAACCAAATTTCGGTGACACCGCGTATACGCGAGAATATATCGGCTTCTGAGTGATCCGGCTATAGTCTCGACTGGTCCGCAGTCCGTCACAAAACGTGTGACGATTAATTCGATTTTTCCAGACACAACGGACAGAGACGACGGCATAAAACGTTTTTAACGAACGCGTTTTGTATATATGCGGAACACATCCATTTGCCGGTTGATTCTCGCAAATGGAAAACTATTCACCATTCAGTGAATAAAACACACAGGATATCGACTACTTTAAACTCGTCGTTTCCTGCTCATATCAAAGAGCTTGCAATTAAAATTCGCTATTTTCGTTCGTCGAACGAAAAAAAAATTTCTCATTGCCACGAAACCGAACACTTTTCGTATTTTATTATATAAAATATAAATTGATCATTGAAGAATTTTCGTTGGAAAAAATTTATATTATCGTATCGTGTATAAAAATAATATTAGAGTTTAAAGTATTCGTTTGAATGAAAAAACGAATGAAGAAAAAGTACTCACGATCGGGCTGGAGCGGGAGAGAAAGGCGTCAGTCACGAATACGAACAGAGCGGAACGGAAGCACGACTGAAATTTCTATTACCGACGGTTAACGCGTCGAGCTTCGAAATTGGCCGCGACGTTGACGCGGCGTTGCGTTCGCTCAGTTGACGCAACATGGCGACGCCCAGAGAGTTGTCGCTCCGTGAAATTCGCCAGTATTTGCTGGATAACGGGGGCATCGCGCGAAATCGCGACCTCGTGAAACACTTCAAACGTTTCTTGACTGAGCCCGAGACGCGAGGTAGGTCGAGTTTTCGGCGAACGCGTCGTCCCCGCGACTGTTGATCGATCGTATCGCTCGTCTTCGCGACACACACCTGTGTCCCGTTGTTGAAAACGCACAAACACACGCGCGCACGTACGGACGCGACACCTCGTGTTTTGTGTCACTAGCGGCGGTTTATCCGCCATTTTGTTTCTATTTTGCAATGTTAATCGCAAATTGGCTCCGAATTATTTACTCCTTAATCCCCGCGTTCAATCGAAATAGATATTTTTCAAAATTTAACCGTTCTCTTTCGTAATAAACCGGTGTACGAAGCTACAATAAAATAAAAACAATTTTTCGAGTAATCCCTTTGTTTCTGTTGAACCGAAAAACGTGCGTCGACGATGATTCCGATTTTTGCATCGCGATTACGCGCGAGCGTCTCCGATGACCTCGAAGTGGACGCCTCAGCCTGTAAACAAACCGAAATTTCCGCGTGACGACTTATCCTTGGTTTTGTCGTTTATTTCCAGTCGAGGCTCGCAACAATTTCAAAGAGTACGTCAACATTTTGGCATCGATAAAGAACGAAGACGTGAGTAGTGCCTCGAATTTGATATCTCGCCAGTTATTCTTTGCATGCGGGCATTCTCCGTCGTTTTTCTCGCGGTCTGACAGCTAGAACAGCCGCGCTCGAGAGAACGACTTGTTGCTCTCGCTCCGACGTTGCCGGATCTTTTCCCTCCTTTCGGCCTCGCACCTCTAGCTCGACGAGCACACGCGAGAATTCCACTCTAACGGTTCGCTGCTAAACCGTCCAGCTTCTTTTTTTTATTGTTTTTATTCATACATAGTTATAATTTATTACTTTCTTCTTGTTGATTGTACTTATTGAAAGTGTCTCATTGTTAAATAGACTTTTTTCGAGCAAAAAATTAAGGACGTCTTCCAAGTCAAATTGAATACTTTTTACAATTTTTTTTTAACATATGCTTTTTACTGCAATTCGAGAATACTAGAATGAAGGGTCAAATTTTAGGGATTAAGAATTATCGTGGTGATCCTAAAAGTATGTTTAGTGACGTTAAAACTTTTATTAAAGTTGTTGTTTTGATTAAGGTTAGAAAACCTGTCAATGCTTGGCGTATTTTACTATGTAGAGCTTTGACTAACATTTTATCGTCATTTATAGTTAATAATTAATACAAAAGGCCCGAAATCTCAAGTTTTTCTTGTCCTACAGGTTTAAAAGTCTTTAATGAATATAATAAATAGTTTTTATACAAACTCACTCTTGTGCAAAACAATTGCTTTTTGAAAATAAAGGTACGAAATTGTGGGTTTTCGCATCTACTCAGTGTTAAAAATCGAATTTTCAATTACGAATATTTTCATTAAATGGTCGGTAAAGACAGGATTTTTTGTATAGCTGAGAACTTTCCCAATCTTTTGATGTCAAGATGATACATTTTTCTTTTCATCAACATTTTTGATAGACATCCTTAATACGTGGGATTTTTTTATTTGTTTCAGTGTTTTAGTGTTTTAGTTCGATAGCAAAAATCGCGTTTATTTAAGAAAAATTTGAAAAAATTACACATTTTGTAGAAAAAGAAAGCAAATCGAATGAATAAAGAGTTGAATAATTCTACCGATAAGTTTCTAAGATATTTGAAGTTCGAGTTTAGCGATTTCCCCATCGAAACGTCAAAAAAAATAATCTATAAAAAAAAACTTGAAACCATTTAAAAAAATTATGAAAAAAATTAAAAATGTTAGAGTACCACCTACAGAAGTACAGAAACAAATTCAGCATGATATACCGTCCAGTTTTTGAGAAAAAAATCATTTCAGTGCATGGAAATCTTTCATTTTTTAGAAACAAAATGAACAATCTCAAAGTTCAGTACAAACGAAGAAAATTCAATAAAAATAGCATAATTATATTTCTTCTATGATTACTGATATTTTCAAAAATTCGTAATGTTCTACCTTTTTATAGACACTATACTTTTTCGTGAAGAAAAGCGGTCCCTTTTTTATATAGCACTCAGCTATTCAACTGCCTCTAAAAATTTTATTAATAAACTTTTTCGAAACAAAAAATGCATAAAAAAATAAGAATAAAATTTTGATAATTCGATTATATATGCTATAGCGAATAATAATGCGTTTCTTTGTTTATTTTTCGATTCAGGGAGAGAAATATTTGGTACTGAAAAAAAAGTATCGGGAAGAGTACAGCGATGTACCGATGTCTTCGAATCTCGGGCCAGGCTCGCCGATCGGTACTCCGGACTTGTCGACGCCAACGTCACCGTTGCGAGATCCTCCACCGTACAGGCCGCCACCCCCTGCGCCTCTCAGTCCCGTATCCGATAATTCTTCGGCACCGGAATCGCCCGCATCCCGGATCCAACGGTGCGACACGAGTTGGACGAATATTCAGGACGCCCCGGTCGAGACGATGCTCGAGCAGACGAGAGAATCGCCGCTCGAGGCTGCGACCGCACTGCCGTCACCTCCGGTCCCTCCGCGACGAAAGAGCCAGGACAAACTCAAACTCGAGAACAAGGAAAACGTCATCGCCGACAGAAACAGAAATGGCCTCGAAAATGTGATCAAGGTAACACTTCTTTCAACTTTTTCACAACTTATTACCAATATCTCGTCATTTATTTCGGTATCATTATTTTATTTTACGAGCAGCAACGCGTTGAATCTAACAATTCATATTGAAAAATTCAAAAAAAAAAACGATCGAAAAATCAGTTTTTTTTTTCAATATGAATTCGTGAATTTCCTTTCTCTTGACGACATTGATTTTATTAAGGGTGATTTTTAAACATTTTTGCAAAATGAAGAGAATGGCGCTAGTATTATCGTAATATATAAATTATTTTAAAAATCATCACGTCTTGAAGATATAGTCATTTATCAAATATTTTCAAATGTTCTGACATACAAACCTTGTCTTGACAAAATCAAATACAATTTTAAAAAAATCAGCCAAATAGCTCGAACCGTTCTCAAGTGATGCTCCGTCATACACTTTTGTTTAAATTCATTTTTATTTAAATAGATAGAATACATCCGCACCGACATTTTTTAAAAGTATTTTGAAATGATATTGTAAATTTGAAGCACTAAACTATTCACTTTTCATATGATTGAAAATCACTGGAACTGACAATCAATTCAACTTGTCGAATTTGTACGAAATGTTTTTCGGTAACAAACTGCTTCGCGAGACCCGACACGTCTTACCTCGACACTTTATACCGGCCTACTGATTCCAAATTTAGTTGAAAATTCAAGTAATTAAGACCGGTTTTTCACTCGACCTCGACCGATCACCATGGAAACAATAATGAGCAAGTGATTAACGAAAATTTGTTTTCCTCGTTACGCTCGACGAAGATTAGCTAAAAGTTAATACGCTCCACATAATGAGGTCTATTTCAATTAATCAATTAGAGGCTTCATGTCTTTTTTAATATCGGATCATATTACATATCTTTGTATGACGTGTCAAAGATGCTTCATCTAATTTTTTAAGAACATTTTATCATTTTTTTGTGCAATCACACAGAGAGTGAAACTGTCATTGGATGACCTTGAATTTCAATTTTTTTTTTCAGCTGATTTGTAGCAATTTTTTAAAATAAATGTTTACTCTCAAACGACTTCGTATGGGAGAAAATCGTTGTCAAAGATTTGATTTTTCACACAGCCTCTACACTCGCTTTTTTTGCTTTTTTTACTTTTATCCTATAAGCACTAAAATCCAATAGTTATAAAATTCAAGCCATAAAAGTACGAACAAAACTATTTATATTATAAAAATTATATTTTGTTCGTGGTATTCGACAAAATAATTCAAGTTTCAACAAATTTGTATCCTACATTTTACCATATTGTTTAATGCAGGCTTAAAATATATTTGGTTTTAAAATAATCAGAAGAGTCGTCACGTTGAAGTAAAATTTATTTAATGCGAAAAATAAACGGCATTGAGCAATCATCAATAATAATTGAGGACTGCAAGTCGGAATAAATTAATCGTGAAGAGTGTGTATTAATTAATTATCGTGACGATCCATTTCTATGCAAATCGAGAGAAAATTAAATATTTTACAGCTTTTATTTCTATTGCGAATAATATTCTAGCTTATGCTAATGTAACGTTCCCTCGAGTCGCGTCAATTACTGTGGACCCCATCTGGGTTACCTTCGAACGTGAGGGGTGCTAGATTCACCACTGTATAACTGCGTGACTCATTTAATTCACAATGCTCGATCCCTATTGTCAAAAAATACGACAATAAATGTCATTTTTCAAAAGAAACGAGAAATCCGACCTGTAAACAGAAGAAAAAAAAACTTGCCTGAAGGATTCACAAAATTAAAAACAATTTATTTTCTTTTTCTTTTCTTTTTCTTTTTCTGTCATTATTGACAGATGTTTATTCTTCTCTCAGATTTAATTATATTTCGATAGAATCTCAGCATGATATAAACGCCAGTCATTTCGGTATAATCCAATTGGATTGAGCCTAATCCGATAATAATAACAAAAAAGTGATTATGGTAATCAATGCTCAGTTTATTATCGTAAATAGAATAAATTCGCGATTATCTCCAGTATTTACCGCGATTATCGAGGTACAGAAAAAGGTTTCAAGGGTGTTGTAAATTTTGTTCGCAGGAGGATGAAACGTCATCGAGCGGACTTTCAGGTACGGCGGGATCAGCCGAATTGCTGAGTGTAAGGGAGCGAATGCAACGCTTCAATCGTATGGCAAGCGAAACCGATCTGGCTGGCAAAATCAACGGGACTACAACTCCGACGAAAAAACGTTCCGACAAGGTAAACTATGCATCAAATTAATTGTTTTTTTTCAATGATCAATTACCGCACATTTCACTTTTCTAACTTGTATCGTGTAATTTACATGAATTTTTCGTCGGCAATTATTTTGCTCCGGAGCAACCTTATGGGGAATAATGTTCGATTGATTTATTTTTCTATGAAAGAAGGATCGGTTATTTACGATGTCCTAAGCCGAGAGAGAAGGAGGGAGAAGGGTGGGAGTCGTTTTGCATGGACGTACGCCGCATGCGTACGTCGATGCAAAACGATATCTCGTCGAGGGATCGTCCGCATGTACCTGAACTCGGTGTTCACGTAAATCATAATAAAGCTGGAGCGGTTTTAAATTATTAGCGCGATATTCTTCAGAAGATCCCGCCGGGTCTGGTGTCTGGCCCTTTATCATAGACGATCGTTTTGTTTATTGGCATCGATTAAAAGCGTTTAAGCAGCCAATTCGAGCCCGTTTGCATACTTATGAATAAACCTCGGCGAAAAAAAAAACAAAACGTGTACGACGTTGACGTACGAGCCACGGGCATGGACCAGTGGCTTTCTTTCCCGGGCGGCCGAGCTTTCATATACAAATTTCGGGCGAGGGTGACGCATCGCTGATTCTCGAATCTCCGGAAATCCTGTAATATTCGAGGAACATCCCATCGTGCGCTCATTATGCAATCCGATAGCTTCTCCGCCGTGTTCCTTGCATCTTCAATGAGCGGATAGAGAGCCCCGTGAGACGAGACAAGAAAACGATCGTCAGAGATCTGCCGCGATCGGACTCGCTCTTGTCGCGTGCCGTCGACGCTTTCCCGCCGAACGTGACCGTCACTCTCGTCGCGCGCGCCCTCGCTACCCGACCGAATTATCTAATACATTGATTTAAAAACAGTAGTTTTTATTGTCCCCGGAAGTACATTCTGTTTGTACAGAGAACAGTTAAAAATAACAAATTTGATAAACAAGGGTGGAAAGAAATATGAAAAGTATATTACGATTGATATAAATTGCAGGTAAATTGAATTTGTACAAAAAGTCGTCAGTGAGTTAAAATTGTATGGCAGTACGTTAACTGTACTCTTCACTTCTCTACTCTTGACATTATTTTTTCGTATTTCATTTTGAATGTGGCTGCTATAAAAAAAATTGACTATTTTGGAATAAATTTACTCAAAAAAAAACTCTTCTGCAGTTTTAAAACGCCAAATTTAACTGAAAATATGGTCTTGAGTAGAGATGTGAAGAGTAAAGTGAAGAGTAAAGTTAACTTACTGCCAAATTGTATGCTACTTTTAACATGGGCTCTTATGGGAGATTCGAAAAAACAACGACTTTCAATGTATAATATCTCGATTTCTTAATGGTGAAGCTTTGTAAAATTTGACACATGTTTTCATATGACATTAAAGAAGACCTGTGCAAATTTTTAAGAAAATCTTATTCAAGGTTACCTGTACTTGCTCCATACGTATGAAAATTATTATGGAAAAAAAAATCATACCAATTTTTTTAAAAACTAAAGGAATAAGCTTCTTTGAAGTACAATAAAGAGTTATGCTAAATTTGAAGAAGGTTCACCATCTACATTTCAAGATATTTAAGGATTAAAAAATGGCAATATTTAACATGGGCTCTTATGGGAGAGCACTGAAAATTGGGATTTTTAACAATAAATATCTTCATTTCTACGGGGTGAAACCTCTTAAAATTTGGTACACACATGCGTAACGTATCAAAGAATGACTAAACCAATTTTCAACACGATCCTAAATAATTGATAAAACTATAGAACTACCTTAAGAACATAATACACGAAAAATTCATCAAATTCTCAAATTTAAAAAAATATCGCTCATATACATCCTTAACATGTATACTGGTCGATTATAGTATTATGTTTTGACACTCGGATGACAGTTGGATTTAATCGTATATAAAGTCTTTTTCCACTCGTCAGTATTCCGAAAATTCTTAGCAGGCTTTTCCTACGAACTATTTAACATAATAGGCAGGAGACTCGCGACTCGATGTTCCGGAGTCGTTTTCCCGGGCGATGTAGCGTCGAGAATGAAACTCGCCCCGAGGCTGGAACGTCTCTAATTAAGATCACGCGTGTTCGCGCGGGTTTTCGCTCTTTGTCTTCTCCGTCTCTGTCTGTACTTTCTTGCTCGCTGCGAAAAGCGTATCTCTCAGGAAACTCGCGATGCTTCAACATCGGGGAGAAACTTGCGAATTCCGTACAGTTCTGCATACATTAGGAAGCTCCGGAAACTTGGTGCGGTGTTTGCCCGGCGGCGTCGGCGTCGGAGCTCACCAGCCGAACCGGGATCCGAGGGCAAGTCTCGAGACGACGGCAGGTGCTGCCCCGGCGCACACGAGACGGATACCGAGCCTGTAAACCGCGCAAAGTAATCTTACAGAATGTATATGCAAAGATCCCGGAACGACGACAACGACGACGACTACGACGACGACGACGACGACGGGGCCTGAAAGAGCTTTGTCGAAAGCTTCGGGAGCACAGCTTGCGCGAACCCGACCGAGCTACCCAAACTGACAACTTCGACATGCTACGTATCGGCCAACTTCCACCCTCCCCGGACCCTTCTTTCCGATCCACAGCCAACGGATACCAAACTTATTCCTC
Organism: Cremastinae sp. A BG-2022a; assembly: GCA_030522545.1. Taxonomy (NCBI): domain Eukaryota; kingdom Metazoa; phylum Arthropoda; class Insecta; order Hymenoptera; family Ichneumonidae; species Cremastinae sp. A BG-2022a. The sequence goes on along the minus strand of JAPYYW010002403.1, from coordinate 8,301 downwards.
GACGATTATAATTTGATATCCGCCAAGACTATTTTCTTATTAAGGTTGTTCGATAGCTAAGCGCAGTATAAAAAAGGGCCCACAAAGTATAAAAAGGGACCGCATCCTTCACGAAAAAGTGGAGTGTCTATAAAAAGGTTGAACATTACGAATTTATGAAAATATTATCAGTAATCATTGAAGAAATATAATTATGCTATTTTTTATTGAATTTTCTTCATTTTTACTGAACTTCGATAGTGTTTAATTTTTTCAAAAATGAAAATAATGGACAATTTCTAATTTAATGATTTTTTTTTCTCAAAAACTGGTATATCGTGCTGAATATGTTTCTATAACTTCTGTAGATGGTAATCTAACATTTTTTATTTTTTCACAATTTTCTTAAATATAATCTTCAATTTTTTGTTATAGATAATTTGTTTGTGACACGTTTCGATAGGGAAATTGCTAAACTTTAACTTCAAATATTTTAAAAACTAAATGGTAGAATTACTCAATTCTTTTTTTACTAAATATACAAATTTTTTAAAATGTTCTTATATAAATGGTTTTTACTATTAAACTACCTTATAATACGAATATATAAATACGATAACTCGACAAACAATATTCGTACCGTAATAAAGAAGATGAGTACATTTACAGGTTGCGTAGTCGTTGAAGCAATATTCATAAAAAATAATTTAGGACAGTGTACTTGCTTATTTTTTATAAATTTTCCTTCAAAAACTTAACAACTTCTAAATATACTCGTTTTTTCGGATTATTTAACTTATTTTTGAAACAATATTCACAATTTGGTTAAAAATGTACTCTTGTCTAAAGATTTTAACTTTTCGTCAATCGCTGCACTTATATTCATGGTTTGGATATATAACTAACAGCTGGATAAATCATTTTAGCACTTAGATCATAATGAAGTACGTACTTGACTTATATTTTATTGGAAAGAAAAGAAATGTTATGTAGCTTTACAGAAATTTTCAATTCAGTATTGATCATTGAAAATTTTGAACCTGTCAAAACCACTTAATATGTTTTGACAAGATTGAGTCGGTGTTATGTAAAAGTACGTACTTGACTTATATTTTATTGGAAAGAGAAGAAATGTTATGTGGCTTTACACAAATTTTCAATTCAGTACTGATCATTGAAAATTTTGAACCTGTCAAAACCACTTAATATGTTTTGACAAGATTGAGTCGGGGCTATGTAAATGTACGTGCCCCGAGTCGCTGATTCTCGATGTTTCTGTATTTTCGAGATTTCTCGGTGAAAACGTTATTGTAAATTTCGGTCTATACACCGAGATGACAAAAAGAAAGAGAAGGGATTTGAGACAGAGAGGAATCTGAGCTAATAAAACTCGATAGTGCCTAACCGGTGATCGATGACAGTGGAAAATTCGTAGGTGCGTCGGATAGTTTCTCCGTGGGCACATTTTTCTTCGCGTTCATTGTAGCACAAACGTGTTTTCTCCCGAGAGTGAGGGGCCAAGTTTCGAATCGTTTCGTAGCGTCGTCGTTTTTTTTTATTTTTATTTTTTTTCTTTTATTTTTCGAGTAGGCGTGTTACCGTAGTCTCTCGCACAGTATGAGTCGCTATCTTCGCGTTAAAATCTCGATCTTCCCTTCTCTCTCTCTCTCGGCTTGAACTACTACTATCTCTCGTCTTGCGCAGCTCCGTTTGGTCTCCTTTTATATTCCTCGAGCTCGGCGTGCACTGGCGAGACTTTGACTCGGAGCTACGCGGGGCGCATCATTGTTTATTAAAAAAATATTTCGGTCGTTATTCAGAAACGTCGCGCGGCGGGCCCGCGTGTATATGCGCGCGAGAGCGCGGACGGAGTCGCTCGCGTGGGACGAGAGAGGCACCTGGCCGCTGGGAATGAGGAATAAGACAAAAAAAAATAAAAAAACTTGGAAGATTTCTTTCGTCGGCGAGCCCGTGCGTCTCTCTCTCTCTCTCTTTCTCTCTCTCTCTCTCGGTCTGTCCCGAGATACGCCAAGTCCCATCTATTTGGGCCTTCTATTAACCCGTAGATACGTTATAGATAGAGAATTTCGAGGCGGAGAGAGAGAGAGAGGACGCGGCGGCGTGTGCTTTCTCGACGGTCCCGCCGCAATATACAATCTCTCGGACGAGCGACAAACTCCCTTGTAAGTGTAGATTAAGCGCGTTTTTATTTCACGCTTCTGCCACTTGTCTCCACATTCTGGGCATCGGGCTCACTTTGTACCCCGATAATCGAATTTGCTTCGGAGATTATTCGCCGCTCGTTGAGGAGATAGCGCGGCGGCGGGAGGAACCTCGCCGAAAATACGCCCGGGCGAGTCTCTCTGTCTCTCGTCCCGGAGTGCCGCGTCATCGATTTATCGTCCGCGACGGATAAGATCGATCGATCGATCGGGAATAACACAAGCGCGAACTGGCGACCGGGAGATTCGAGCGTCGCGTCCCCCGCGGAATTCGACGTTTGACCCGGCGGGTCAGCTCTCACCTCGAACAGAGCCGATCGGCATTCCGCTCCGCCGATTTCTGGCCTCTCGCGATCTCCTCATCCCGGGAGAACGGGAAAATAAGGAGAGCTAGGCCGCGCGTCAACTTGTGTGGCTCGAGCGTCCTCGCGCGCTCTCTCGCGTGTTTTTGTATACGAGCGCGGGGATAATCTTCGGGTAAACGGTTGCTCGCGACCGAGAAACGACGGGTCGTCCCTGAGAGATAGAAAAAGAGAGAGAGAGACGAATGAGAGAGAGAGAGTCCAAAGTGGGTTCCGTGCAGAGCGAGGTAAAGAGACTCGCGCCGGTTTTATCAGTAGTTTTATCTGTAAGACGCGCGCAGTGAGCAGCTATTTGTATTCATAAGCCCGCGGGGGGTCGACGCTCTTTCTCCTGGCTCGCCCGCACCCACATCCCTCGCGAGAAGTCCTCGCGGAGCGATGCGGCTCGTATCCTGGTGCATCGGAGGATCGGCCCGGTGCCGGTTTCTCCGGAGGGAGAATTCGCTCGGGCGATTCGTGCACGCGAGAGGCGAGAGACGGCCAGAACGAAGATGCGCCAACGTCATCGAACGTGACGGCGCCCGTTATGCCGAGCGAGACACGCGTGGCCGAGGAGAGTCCGGAATCGGCGCGAGCGAGACGCACACCGGAGAAAGGAAAAAAGAGGATCCTGCCAGGACTCGCTCCCTCTCTCGCTCTCGAACTCTCACGCCAATACCGTCAGAGAATGTGACCAGTCATCGGGTTATTTAATTTTTCGAAGCACCCCGGTGCGCGTGTTTGCTCAGCCCCGCTGTGAGCACAAATTACCTCGCGACCGAATCACTTTGCCCTCTCTCTCTTCCTTCTTTTATTATATTCTCTCTCCCGCAATCTCATTCTTTCCTCGGAACATCTCTTCTCGCAGCGCTCTTGAATTTCCTCTCTCGATATACGGAACGGTACTCGCAAGGCGCGCTAATATAATAAACATATACAAAAAAGTGTCAAAATCAAACTCCGCGGAGAGTCCAAATGAACATCTCGCGGTAATCTCGCGAATGTGGGACCCGAATGATAATCAAAGTTGGTTCGAACAACCTCGGAACATTTCTTTTCGCAACGCTCTTGAATTTCCGCTCTCGATATACGGAACGGTACGCTAATATAATAAACATATACAAAAAAAGTGTCAAAATCAAACTCCGCGGAGAGGAGTCCAAATGAACGCCTCGCGGTAATCTCGCGAATATAGGACCCGAATGGCAATCAAAGTTGGTTCGAACAATCACGGAACATCTCTTCTCGCAGCGCTCTTGAATTTCCGCTCTCGATGTGAAGAACGATACTCGAGGCGCGCTAATATAATAAACATATACAAAAAAGTGTCAAAATTAAACTCCGCGGAGAGAGTCCAAATGAACGCCTCGCGGTAATCTCGCGAATATAGAACCCGAATGGCAATCAAAGTTGATTCGAACAACCTCGGAACATCTCTTCTCGCAGCGCTCTTGAATTTCCGCTCTCGATGTGAAGAACGGTACATCGTACATAATAAACATATACAAAAAAGTGTGAAAATTAAACTTCGCGGAGAGAGTTCAAATGAACACCTCACGATAATCTCGCAAATATAGAACCCGAATGGCAATCAAAGTTGGTTCGAACATCGAGGATTTTGATCCTGGCTCTTAAGGACTCATGCAATTCAAATCCTCGAGTAAGACCGGCTCGATTCGGAGGGTGTCCGCGCGCTTATATATATATGTAGCCTTAATTCGTAACACGGGCGATGTAAGAGACAAGAGAGAGGGAGGAATGCCTGCGTATTGGTCCTAGAACGGGAGGAGGGGGCGGGGGGGGGAGAAGGAGAGTCTGATCCATGGGTGATCGTGCATATAGGGATATGCCGCTGGTCACATCGGTGTGTCGCGATCCCCCTCGGTTGTACGCATAGTTATTGGTGTATAGCGCCTAAACGCGGTCATCCCCGCAACGCTATCTATATGCTAATCCGCATTGAGATGGTACAGGCAGATTACAGGTCGGAATTAACCGAGAGAGCCCTGGTATCGGTAGTGCGCAGACAGCGCCTCCAAGGATTCTATTTTATACGATAGCAAAGTGGGGAGATCCGCACCTACATCCGCGTTACAGCCCGCGATTATTTGCCTAGAATTCATGTTGAATAGAGTGAAAATTCGATAGCACGGCCCGATAATAATGTGTTAGCTTCGTGGAAGGGGGAGGGAGGGAAGCGCGGAGGTCGCGGGCAACGCGCAATATCCGCCGGAGCAATAAATTATCGCTAACCATCTCGTTCGCATGATCGTTCGGGGCAACAAGACCCGGCAAACGTACGAATATTCCTGTCACACCGCGGACCACCTCTCTTTCCAGCCGTGTTCGCAAAATACTACGAGACTCGCTCTCATGAATCACCGTACACGCCAGTAATCGAGCTGCTCGCTAATTCCTATTCTAGTACCCGACGTTGTTCGACCCCTTCCACGTCCACCGCGCCGGCTTCTTTCTTCTCGCCCAATATCGCGTGCACCCACCCCCCTCGTATAGGTGCTAAACGCTCCGTCTGTATACGTATATTTACCGAATTTTTCCATTTTTACGCACTTCCATCGAGAGCTCGCGTGCGCCCTGTCGCGCAATCAAACCTCTCGCTATAAAACGATCGACGCACTTCCGGCCAAAGAATTTCATCGTTTTGTGTATGTATGAAAAATTATTCTTCGGGACGCCACGGCGCGTTTTTCTTGAAAATTTCTCGAAAATCTCGATAAAAGCTCGGATAATGGTAGCGTCGTCGTCCTCGGGCAGGGCGCGGTGTCGTAGTCGCGAGAGGAAGTGCCGGGACTTTGGTAGGCGTCACCGAACCGAACGCTGAATCACCGAGGACCAAGAGTTTTAGGCTGTCAGTGACAGTACGGACGATGGCGCGGTCGCGGAATGCCAGCACGGTTAAACCTCGCGGCGTCCTCAAATGGCCTCGTCCGCTCAAAATGAATGCGCAAACGCCCATTAGGGGAATAAATCAGGCCAACGTTAACCACAGATCACGCTATCGATCCGAAATATATCTATGTATACGAGGGACGAAAATTTCGCAATTAACGAGCCTCTAAGAATATTCTTTTCCTCCTTAAATCTCTTTTGTTTTTCCCATAAAAATAAAAAAAATAAAATGAACGTGAAAAAAAGGGGGGAAAAAAATTGATGCGAGTGTTCTTGCGAGGGAAAATATGTGTCTCTTTCGCGAGCATACATAGTTGCTCGAGCAGCTAATCAGTAAATGTAATATGCATGTAAGAGGTATCCAACGCGAGAGGTAAGCCGAGGAGGGAAAGTCCAAGAGCCCGGGGAATTGGAGGAACGCGAAATATGTCACGATTAGCGGGGTGGTTGCTCGCTCGTGTCGTGTTCTCTCCTTTGGCAAGCATCGAAATAATGCTCTCCGGTGAGATGGGAAAATGTTTGTCGTTAGGATTGGCCGGCTCATTGGGCGGACACGCTCGGAAAAACCGGCGATCCGCGACCGGTCGAGTCCGGGGTGGCCCTGGGCTTATAATAAAGCTAATTCCGGGTTTCGCTCTCGAGACGACTCGCGGCGCGCAACATGTTTTCCCTCTCGTAAACGCGAACATCGAGTCTCTGTTTCTCTTTCATTGGCCAAGCGCAAAAGTCGTTCCACCCTGTTTCCTATCCATTATGCTATTTATATACCGGTGGCGCCCGAGGCGTATGCCCCTCGTTACGATATCCGCAACCCTTGATGCTCCCGAGACACGAGCGCATTTTTCACGAGGCCGCGCTACTCCGGGTGGCGCCGAGGCAGTCAAAGCGCCCGCTTGATTTTTCTTCTTTCCGCGTCCAACGAGCCAAGAGCACTCGAGCACGTGCCCCGAGGGGGAACGCGTCTCTCGAATTATACTTGTCCTCCGCAAACCTCCCATCCGAACACGCGTTACCTTGTATCTTTCCTATTGTTGTATCTTTGAGAAGACTCTCGCTCGCTCTCTCTCTCTCTCTCTCTCTCTCTGTTGTTTGCTTTCTCTCAAACGCGGCGAACACGCGTACGGAGAACGGCCATCAATTAGCCGCGCTTCGTCCCCATTGTTGCGACGCTTTTATCCACTTCAGAAACTCCCAAAGATGATTTTTCACTGGAATTACAAACAACGAAACAAAGTAACAGATATTCATAAATTTTGACTCAAGGGAAGTTTTTTTTATTCTGCTTTTTATTTATTTTTATGTACATTGTGAGTTTGATATTTTGATTACGGGGAGGATCGAAATATCGATCGCTCGGATGAGCAACAGAGATCGGGAGATTTTGATCGCGGCGTCGCGTGTTAATTAATTCTCGGTGATCTCAATTAAAATATTAATTACCGAGGGACAATGGAGGGAAGGACAAGCCAAAGTGTGCATATAAAGAGGGAGAGAGGAGAAAGCCGCTCGGTTTGCACTCGCCAGAGGGCGGGCATCGAAGCACTGGCGCGATGCCATTAACGATTAACCCACGTACCATAAGCTTATCAGATAACCGCGTCATTACGCGGAAACCTGTACCGCAGCTTGATCGAGCGAGTGTGCAAGACTCAAAGATTCCATTCTTCAGCTTGACATTTGTGCATGAAGAATTTTTTTTAATTCATTTATTTTTTTTCAGCAGATTGGACTAGACGATGATGATCGAGCTTCTGTCGCATCTGTGAGTAAATCAATTCTTTAATTAAATATTAAGGTAGTTCTGTCAAAAAAATGTTTTTTTAGGATTTTGTTGAAAATTTACAAAAATCTTGTTTGATACAATGTGCAATTGTATATTAAATTTTGAGAGGTGTCACTACGTATAACTCGAGATATTTATTGTCAAAAATCACTATTTTCTATACAGGCTCCCATAAGAGCACGTGTTAAATATTGATGCGATCTTCAGCTCTTGATATCTTGACTTCTGGGTAGTGGAACTTTGTAGTTAGTAGAACTGCGTAGTGGAAGCTTCCTTTATAGTTTATTAAAAAAATTCAGAGATTATGATTTTTTAAATTTTTCTACATACGTAAAAAGTACAGGTCACCTTGGATGACCTTAAATTTTGAGAATGTCATTCTTGAAACAAATGAAAACTTTTGATTTGACTGTATTGATAGAACTATCTTAAATCATTAAATATTTTTGTAACATATGCATTCATATTTATATTTTTTTTTATTAAACTTTTTTACTGTTTACATTTTTTTAAATTTTGAACATAAATGCATTATAATTTATGATAACGAAATATTACGGATTTTTAAATATAATTCTTGTTTTTGACAGCAACTAGATGGAAAATCCCGCGAATGGTTGGTCCGAGCTGCTCGGGGAGATTACCAAGCTCTCGCGAAACTCGCAGCCGAGGAACCGCGTCTCGCCAGATTAAAGGTAAGACAATAAACAAAATTATTTTCGCACCGTTACGTAATATATTTTCAATATTTCTTGTTGAACGACAAATATCCTAAGACGGAAAAACTTTTTATATAAAATAAATTATGTCGAGTTTCACACCCAACGATATTTTCGACTCGACACAAATTTGATTTTATTTAAAATACATAAATACTCGGCATCGATTATTCGTGATATAAATATTTTAATCGATCAAGTTTCAACGGAAAATATTTGCTCGTTTATTTTCCTGTCGAAATAATAATTATGGCGATATGGAGACGAATAAACTCGTCACCGGTGCAGGTGGCAGGGTAAGGGGATGAGTTTCGTCGAATGCAGTTGCAATTTTGTAGAATTTTGTC
>JAPYYW010002402.1:0-20525 GCA_030522545.1 Cremastinae sp. A BG-2022a | reverse complement strand
CAAAAATCTTCAAGGCGTCATAACTTTTTAAAAAATTAATGTATTAACGTGATTCCAACGCCATTCGCTTAGTTTTGCAAAAATCTTGAAAAATCACACTTTATAAAGGTCATTTCGTCAAGAAAAAGGAAAGATATTGCTGATTGAAATTTCCATGGATCCACGAGACCCAGTGGGACTGACAAAATTTTTCGAATTTTTTTTTTCGATTTTAAGAGCCTTTTCGATCAGAAATTTCCCGTAGATAACGAAAATGTTAATTATTTGAGGCGAAATTGAAGAATTCATATAGAATAAGCCAAAAAACTGACTTTTGGATCAGTTTTTCTATTTCCGCGAGGACGCGAAGCCTGCTAGTTTTAAATATATTTAAAAAAATGTCGGTCAAAATAAAAAATGTTTTGCGAAATGCTTAAATTGTGGTGTAACTTTGAGCTGTTTCTACGTAAAAAAATTGTATAAACGTACCTGAACGAGAGCGATTCCGATGCCAACAACACCGAGTATGAGAGCATTTCCTTCGATCGCTTTTTTCAATTCAACCATGCAGCCTTCGGTTTTGACGGTAATCTCGTTGAAGTCACATTGTCCGTTGATAGGTATTTGGGAGCAACAGGAGTTCGGCAAGTTGGGATCTTGGAACGACGTGCTCCACCAGTCGGAGTAACCGTGCATTCCGCAACAGTGCAGCTTAAAAAGTAATGAAAAAGAAAAAAAAAAGTTGGATTATTGCCAGAAAGAGATTTTACGGCGATTCGCCAAGAAGTTACGAAAAGTATCAAATAAAAAATGGATGACATTATTTTTCTCCTTTATCACGATAACTCTATCAGTCGCATTGAGACCAAGGACGAAAGTAAAAAAAGTAAATGATAGCGCGAAGTGTATCGAGTGACAAATCCACGCGTGAAATCCAATTCCTCGGTTAAAGGATCGTTGATGAAACAAAACGAGGAGTTTTGCAAACGAATCTTGACACGATAGACTTACGTGAGAACCTTGAAACGAATAAATGATTCAGCAAGATAAATATTCCAGATTATTCAACGAAAATTAGCTAAATCGAGAAATTAAGTCAGCCGAAAAGTCACGCAAGCTGATTCTCGACGACTGTCGAATAAATTTTTTTTTTTTTTACGTCAAGCATGATTTTTCGCTTTGACATTCCACTTCCGCCTTTCACTCGCAGATGTGCTCAAAATGAAGGGAGAGAGAGAGAGAGAGAGAGAAGAATTCAATGTGTGGTCAAGCTTCTAGCAAAGGTGGACAAATTGCTTTTATCGGCATTACAGGTCGTTGGTCTTTTGAGCTCTTCTTATCTCTCAACGCTCCCGTTCACGTTACTGACTTTCAACCGGAAATGCCGATATCTCCATCAGTTCAGCTATGCAATTCTCTTCTTTCGAGTTGACCCAAAACTTTCGATCACGTTAGGACGAAACTGGTTCAGCATATTTTTACATAATAATTTAGTATATTGAGTCCTGAAATAAAAATCAGACTCGCTTGCTACCTACGTCGTTCAATAAGTAATTTATTCTGTTCAAAACACGATCTAGGAATAAAATTAATTTCCAACCTAACGTAGGAGTTTTCATAAATGCAAGAGAGTTTCGAGTTTTGCTCTATCGGTTTCATCGGTAATGCAATTTGTAAAATTCAAAAAATTGGCTCGACATTAATATGCCGCGTATCACACGGTGTAATATATAATAATGAAGTTGCATAAATTTTTACACGACTTCAGCAAAACGAAAAAATGACAATTTTTTTTCTTTCGCACGTGAGAGAAAAATTAATGACTGGTAAAATGAAGTTGAAACAAAAAAGGGTAGCGTTTGTGCACGCGTGACAATGCGAGGAGAGCAGACCGAACAAAAATGTATTGCGTCACATTTTTGGTACAGGAAGGAAGGGTAGGGGAGAGGATTTCAAAGAAAGAGGCACGGAGGCGGAACTGCACACGAACATGCGATAATCGTTAACGTCACGCGACGTTGAAACAGGAATCTCGTGTTTTTTTTTCCTCCCACTATTTAGCCAAGTTTAGCAGGGACTTCTTTGGTCAGCGGGAGAACCCTTATCGGTACTATCACGTTGTCCCCTTCGATGAAGCCGATTCTACCCGGTCTAGACTGTTTTTTCTCACACCCTTTTCATCAATACTCTTCCCCCCGTGGCTCACAATTATTATAAAAAAAAAAATGAAATGATTGGGGAAGGTAGAAAAGGAGCCCACGAAAACATTGAAAAATTCAATATTGCCTCTGAACACGAACACATTTTTTCCTCATCTGCGATCTAAAACTCGGGACTCGGTACAATTCCGGAGTAATAATAATAAAAAAAAACAATGAAACAAGTCCGGACATTCTTCGATCGGACGTGCCGGCTTCGCATGAAAATTGGCGGGCGTCCGAGCGGATATCGCGTACGACGCGTTGCCCGCAGGAAGTGCACGGCCATTCGTCGTGAAAAGAAGACACGTGAAGGGGAAGAAGGCGTTGGCGTCCGATATTGATTTACAATGGGAAGTTGCGAGTGCAAGGGGGGCTCTCGCTCGCCGAGTTAAAAGACGCCTAACGCACGTTGGACGAAATCGCACGTATCTCGACGCGTAGCGTCCAATATTCTCGACGAATGTTCTCGTTGAGTCCGGAAATAGAGCGAGAAAGAGGAAGACTCGTCGTAACCCTCTAATAAGGACTCCGGAACACGACTTTTCATTGCGAAAAACTTCCACGCAGAGCCCTGCTCGTCATTGTCATCTTGTTAAAAATTCACGCTCGCTCGTAGTCGACGTGAATTCTCTCCAGTACGAATCCGGCCAATGATGAAGCGAAAAGAAAATAAAGATGGTCTCCCCTCTTCCTGCTTCTCGCTCGTGATAACGATCGATACTGAGGCTGCGGCGAATTGTTTCCCGTTCGATGAATTATTATGAGAATCGTGAGACGTACACGTTGATTGCACGGTTTCTGAAGCTAGAAATTGCGAATCGATCGGAACAAGGGAGAATCGATCTCGATGTAAAACATAGAGAAAAATGCTCTGTCCACCTCTGGTGCGATAAAATTCAAAAGCCAATCTTTTGAATAGACTGTCACGCGACTCCTATACCTTAAGCTCAAAAACTACATTGTATGGAAATAAATTGAAATAAAAACTTTTGATTTTACTGTACCTAGTATGGAACTACCTTAACGAAGAGTCTCAGAACGTGAATTTGAAAACATCGAGAGAGAAATATGAATATTGCAATCGTCGTTGCTCACCTCGTGCTGCATAACGTCCCACGTCTTGGTTACATCAGGATCGGTGCTGTACAGCGACATAGTCGTGTTCATGCGATTCTGCAAGGATCTACCGACTTCGCCGCGCATCATGTAACCAGATATTCCAGCGCCGAGTTCCAGAGCGAAAATGAGCAACAGGAGAACCGAGAACTACCGACAAAAAAAAACAATGCATTAAAAAATATCACACTGTTGAACTTTCCGAAAGCCTGCTGGGTGTTTTTCCACCCAACAATTTTTCATACATTTCATTCTTCATCTGTATCTACCTCGAAGTATTTTTTTACAATTTTTTTATTCACCAAGAAACGTCAATAGCACACTGTTGAATTTTCCGAAAGCCTTTTGGGTGTTTTTCCACCCAACAATTTTTCATACATTTCATTTTTCATCTGTATCTACCTCGAAGTATTTGTTACAATTTTTTTTACACTAAGAAACGTCAATAGCACACTGTTGAATTTTCCGAAAGCCTGCTGGGCGTTTTTCCACCCAACAATTTTTCATACATTTCATCTTTCATCTGTATATCCCTCGAAGTATTTTTTTACAATTTTTTTATTCACCAAGAAACGTCAATATTATACTGTTGAATTTTCCGAAAGCCTGCTGGGTGTTTTTCCACCTAACAATTTTTCATACATTTCATCTTTCATCTGTATCTACCTCGAAGTATTTTTTTTATAATTTTTTTATTCACTAAGAAACGTTGAGGTGCATTTTTTTATTCACTAAGAAACGTCAGGGTGCGAACGCATTCAGTGAACGCGTTTATTCTTTGACGCGCCCATCGAAACGTGACACGTCGTTAATAAAATCGATAAACGCAAAAAAAAAAATATGTAGATGCTTTTGGAATAATGTACTTACCGTTATTATCATACAGTGGTTTTCCTTGACTGCGCCGCAGCAACCGAAGAACGATACGAGGAAGACTATGATTCCTACGACGATCATCAGCACTGGCGCCGCAAAGAACCAATTGTCGACGAAGCTACTGTACCCATTGTAATATTTGAGTATTACAGCTCCGACGGATATAAACACGATTCCGGTTATCTGTGAACATCGATTGCACATATTTTCCTTTTATTATAACACATTTTGCATTTTCTTCTTAAAGAGGTACTTGCATTTAGCGATTTTAAAGATAATTTTTTAAAAATTAGCATAAACGTTTCTTAGCATCGTATGCAAGCGTGTATAAAATTTGAAGAAATTTCATCGTCTGAAAATCGAGATATCAATGATTGAAAATTACATTTTTCGGAGCTTGCCATATAAGAGCTCATGTTAAATTTATTATTTTCAACATTGAATTTCTCGATAACTAAACGGTGAAACCATCTCACATTTTTTCAGTATTTTAATGCAATGGTGAAGAATGTTTACATGCTTTTTTAAGATATCTTATTTAAATAAAAACCCGGGACTTTGCCTTTAGTTTACACGGGGAAAAAAAACTTGATAGTTATACCGTGGTTTTATGGTAAAAATCGTTTTCTATAGAATTTCTTAAAACTTTGCAAATATGTTCTTTAATGTGGTGCTCAAGTGCGTGTCAAATTTTTACCTAGAAGTCGAAATATTTATTGTTTAAAATCATATCTTTTTGTTACTTTCCACAAGAGCAGCCTGGGTTAAAAAATGTGATTTTTTTAATCTATAGAAAAAATTTCAACTAATGATTTTACCTTCAGTTTACATAGGAAAGAAACTTTTAAACGGACTGTTGCAGTAGAAATACCTTAAATCGAAATTGCACGAGTTTTACCTCAATATTTTTGGCAACGATTTTTTAATAAACTTTCATCTAAAATTTCAAGCATTGTTCGGCTTTGATTTTTCATTTACTTTCATAATACATAATTCTTATTTCTGACGATGGAAACTTTGGCTAAATGATACCGCGTTATCCAGAGTTCAAAAGTTATCGGAAGGCTTTGCAAAGTTGCACGGAAACTTTATTCCCTTTTTCGAACTCCAAACGTGAGTATGCATTATTCTTCGAGATATCAAGTTTTATTCCAGGCAATTAAGAAAAATTTCGGCGCAGAGAATACTGGTTTTCGATGTTTTTCCTTTTCCGACGATTGGAAAAGTTGGAAATTGGTTTCTCATCTGTTTTATTTTCTTTTTTTTCTTTTAAGTATTACAGTTATAGAAATGTTCAATTTCTTGGTCGACTTTTAGAATTCGTGTCAAAAATGGGTCAGCCGAACCGGTTTTTTTTTAATCGAACAACTTCACCATGTCGCGTAGGAAAACGATTTGTGATGAACGATCACTTTTTGAACAAAACACGTGATAGATAATTTATATGTGATCACGTATTCAAACGCATGGATCAGTCATAAATTTTTAGCTGAAAACAAATAGAAAGTCATTCTTACTCTATTTTAAAATTTATTGGCATATAAGCGAGAAAGAAGGTTCGGTAAACCGGATTTACGATTCGTCACGAGACATTGGCGTCAGCGTGAAATTCCCAGTGTAAGCGAGAAAGAGCAACAGAGAAAGAACAGGAGATAAGTAGGCACGAGTCTGCGAAACATTTTTTCTTTGACATGCTGATGCATCGCCTCTGGAATCTTTTGTCTTCAAATATTTACGCATACACTCACTAGTCTCGAAAAATCAATTTGTTGATAAATTTTCACATTTTTATCATATTTTTCTTCAAACATTCGACTAAATTTGTTGAAGAAATACTGAGAATTTTTACAAAAATTTTGTAATATTTCTGCAAATTAAATGTTTCAAATTCTTCATGTTCGACAAAAAAATTATTTTTCTTGAAACATTCGACTAAATTTTTTGAAGAAATACTGAGAATTTTTACAAAAATTTTGTAATATTTCTGCAAATTAAATGTTTCAAATTCTTCACGTTCCACAAAAAAATTGTTTTTCTTGAAACATTCGACTAAATTTGTTGAAGAAATACTGAGAATTTTTACAAAAATTTTGTAACAATCGTACAAATGAAATGTTTGAAATTATTCACGTTATTATTCTTATATTTTCGACTAAATTTGTTGAAGAAATACTGACAATTTTTACAAAAATTTTGTAAAATTTCTACAAATGATGCAAATTTTTTGTTTGACAAAAGAAACACATTTTTCGAAAAATCCGGCTAAATCTGTTGAAAAAATAATGAGAGTTTGAAAATACTGAAAACCAAACATTGAAATATTGAAAAATATGAAAAATGCTGAGAACATTGAGAATTTTCACAATATTCGTGAAATATTGTTAAGAAAAAATCCAAAAAAAAATGTGTAAACTTATTTATGTGTGACGACGAAAACAATTGTTTTTCGCCAGAATTGACAAATTTTTGATACAACAATGTTGAAATAATGAAAGAAAACATGCCAAGTTTTGAAAGGTTTCGATCACAGTACGTAGACCCCGTAAACGAAAATAACCTCTGTCTAGTTCGTCGGTGTACGTGTATATATTTCAGTTTCCCGTTCGCCCCTCTTTTCTTTTTTTTTTTTCACTGTACCGTTGGAGTTTATCGAGCGAGAGCTCCGTCTTTCTCCGTCTCGTTCCCTTTCCAACGCCACCAAACATACACACATTGACTTGTACGTGTCGTGTGCCAGCTACGTTATTTTGTCCTCCCTGACGACGACGCGGTGCAAAATGCCTTATTCCTCTCCTTTTCCCTCTTTCTCCAGAGGAACAAAGTTTCCTTCACTTTCTTTTACCAAGAATACTACGTCAGACGTGTTATGCACAATATTACACGAACGGGAAACACTTTGCACCCGTGATTATTTTCCAACGCAATATTTTCGCCCTTTTATTTAGCACGAACGGAAGAAAGGAAAAACAGTGTATCTCGAAACTATATTTTACCTTCGACCATCGTGCATAATCAATTCATGCGAAACCTTCGACGCTCCCTCGCTTTTCGTTTCTACATCAGAAAAATATTTTTCTCCTGCTCAGCAAATCCACGTCATGAAAAAACGACTCAATACTAAAACGTTTTCTTTTAATTTTCAACGCGCGATATTTCGTGACACTTTTTTTCTGGTATTCTCCGTGCGTGCTTTCGTGAAAGTGGATCGCAGAATTTATTTTGACGTATTCGTGAGGATGCAAACGGTGTACCTTCGTGTTTACTTACCGCGAAGATGAGATTGAAGACGAACAAGAGGTATTTGACACATGTCATGCCACCGGTCACCATTTTCGCCGTTGTTTATTTAATCTGCGTCAACACAAGAACTATCGGACGGACGGTTGCGCAAGGTAGCAACGCACTTTTACTGTCGAATCACCCTTTTGTTCCGCGCTCCCGGAATTTTCACAGTTACGGCTTTTTGCTCGTATAAAGCAAGATTGCTCGACGCTGGAACCGCTCGATCGCACTTTAATGCAACACGACGCTGCAACGACACCCACTCGGTCGTTTCCCTTTTTTTTCGCTTCTCGCAAGATCCTTTTACGATTAGCGCTCACCGCGAGTTAAATAACACTGGAATTTCACACGTTTTTTATTTCTCCCTCCGTTACACGTCGGGACGCCTCTTTGCGCGAAAATTCAATTCGCTAGACGGAAAATACGGTCGAGAGAGCCGGAAAGGACGCGATTTGACGATGCTCGATAAGACTTTCGTTTTTTTACCTGGACAAACTTTTGACGCACGTCCGCGCGCTCGAGAGGCCAACACTCGAGTGCCGGACGCAGGATATTTTTGTTGTGGCGTATTGTTGCCGTGTGCGCGCGCACGGCGGCAAATCTTGGCGTGCCTCCGTCGCTCCTTCTCCTGCTTCCTCCCCTTTTCTCCCACAACTCGTCATTTTCCCCGCGAAGGACGCCATTTTTCACCAATACCGTTGCAGTTGCACTCTCGCTTGATGGATCGAAGTTTGTCCGGACGAGTCAATTTTCTTACCTACGATTTTTATCGTACGGGATGCGCTCTTTATTTGAACGTTTTCGATTATTTTATTTGCCAAAGGTATCAATTTCAACACTGACCTATGTAACGGTGCTCGGACACACGTTATCGATCAATGTAGCGCGATATACGCGACACATAACTTCAAAAAGCAATAAACCTTGTTACGTGTGTATATATAGATATATGTATATACGTGACGAGCTCCTTTCGATCGCGTACCCAGAAACTACATTAACTCGATTATACACGCATTAAATCTAGCGCTCGGAGAGTTTACCAAAATGGAAAGCATGCTTTCGTAAATTCATTAAAAGATGAAATCCATTACCTCCTTGTATAGATTATTCCATGTTTTCATTTAATAGATTTAATTTTAAAAAAATAAGGTTTTAATAATTAGAGCAATAGGCTCGTAACCTCAATTTCTTCTGTCCTATAATTTTCATAATATGTATTTAATTAATAAAATAAATGTGTTTTTGTAAGCCTTCAAATATTTTTTAAAATAAATGATCGTATTCTCGCATTTATACTCAGCGTTGAAAATCAGATTTTGTATATATAGTTCCGGAAACTTTCTAATCGTTTATTTATTGTAGAAATGTATATATTTTTCTTTTGATTAATTGTAGGTATAGTTCTATCGATATACCGTCAAATCAAAAGTTTTTATCTCAATTTATCTCCATTCCATGTGGTTTTTGAGCTTAAGTCTGTTAAGAACAATTGTTGCAAATTCTTTCAAGAACAACATACTTAAAATTCAAGGTCATCCAATAATATAATTTTCGACAATAAATATCTCGAGTTTTACGTAGAGAAATCTCTTTAAATTTAATTTTAAACAAAATCCTAAGGAAATGATTTTTTGATAGAACAATGTACCTTAAAACTTTGGCAGACATCTGTAAAGATTGTAAGAAAAGAATTCATCAAAAAATGAGATAAGATAAAATAATTCGATTATTTGACCGACTGCTCGTCTGTAGCTCGGACGATTAAAATTATGACAAGATGAGTAAGATTTTATAAGGCGGTTAGCCCCGGTTTAATTCGATTGATGAGGTCCTTAGCGTGGGACGCATACGATTCGTACACGGGACCCCTACTTCTCTCTCGTTCGAGGCTTTTGTCTCGTAATGAGAGCTCTTGGAACGTCGAGTGCTCCGCAGCGTTGTGACGCGTTACAAGAGCTAAAAACACGGAGAAAAATGCCCTCTCCGTCGAGGATATACAATATGAAAACAGGAAACAGACGATATAATTCTCTTGGGAGTGGGGAAGGAAAAAATTAAATACCCAACATGGACGAGAAGAAGGATGAAAGAAAAATTCATCGGTGTTCACTGTCGAGCATGAGAATCGGATACGAGAAATAATTCAGGTTTGATTGCAGGCAGGTTGTGCGCGATCGATCGTTGACGTAGGTCGAGCAAAGTAGCACGCCGGATGAGCTTTCCTCGTACCGGTGCAAACGAATACCCTTCGAAAACGTGTGTACAACCTCAAGGCGTAGCACACACGACGGGGGTGCTCTTTTTTCCACGCTACGGATAACATACGACCCTCCTATATATTCCATTACTAAAGCTTCTCGTTGCATAAAAAATTCAGACCATACAGACCGTTTTGAGAAACGAAATATCGAGGTCTCGCGATAAATTTTCTACTCGCGCTCGAGCGAACGTATACGTAAAAAAAAAAAAACCAAGAACAATAATCGTATAATCACGCTCGCGAGACACTTTCTCAAAAACGTTTCGTTTATTGTTTTGCAATATTCATAGACAAAAGCCTACTGATTAAAATTCAACCTTTCATTCCTGCTGTCTTGACGTAGCAATTGCAATTATAAACCCGGGTTCGCGAAAATATATCGTACCCGAGAGATTCATTAATTTCTTCGAAACGAGAACACCCGTTCCAATTGTTTCTTCGGTTGAGAGGTTGAAAAACTCGAGTTTACAGGTTAGCTCTTGAAAATTTTAATGTTTGCGCGAGCTATATTTAAAGTAACCTCTTCAAAATTCTCATTTTGACCTGCGGGCAAATTAAAATCTTATTCTATAATTATAGTTTGAAAGGGCTCTTGTTTTTTAAAAATATATATGGGGAAAAAAGGTACGAGCAAACATGATTTCTCGATGAGGCGAACTAAATTTATTAGCGTATGTCTGCACGACGGATAAAAGGAGAGTGCGGTTGGTCCGCGCGAGGGCGTTTGCCGCGGAACGTTTCGGCCACGTCAGACGACTCACCGGCTGTAACCTCCGCTCTTGCGCGAATCTACTATGTCGTTAGAATTATCGTTTATAATCCCCGATCTTGCACGAAGCACAACGGGAGAGCTGGGACAAAAAATAACCCTCGATTCGAAGCTCATCAAGAATTATTTCGTCGTTTTCCGCACCTGTATGATCACAGAGTTTTTGTTTACACAGCTCTGTTTATTCCCCAAGCTCGATCGATTTGCCCTTTTTTTTCTCATAATAGCACGAACGTAATTATTGATACTCGGATCAGCAAATGTTTTCTCTGGCACACAAGTGCGTGACAGATGGGAATCGACGTCGAGAAAACGATCGAAAATTTTAGATGAAAAGTAGCGTTGCGAATATATTTTCGTGGATATAATTCGTTCTCGTAAAAAAATACTAATAAATACTCGTACGAAAGAATCGATATAAATGATAATTATTCTAAAAATCAAAGTTCGAATACGTCCGTCTCGCACGAAACCTCTTGTAAGAATGTTTTTTTGCAACGAGCCCTTTGTCCTAGCCTTGGCGTCGTTCTTTTCCAGCCTTTTCTCGGGAAAGGCCAGCTAGGGTAATACGAGACGATCCTCGTCGAAGTCCCGAATCTTTTCGTCAGTCTCCTTTATAATACACGCGATAGCGATGGAAAATGCACGCTCACGGTAGTTTGCGGGGATTTTCAAGGTCGCTCGTTAATGACGAAAAGAGCAAAAAAATGAGAGCTTCAAGGCGATGAGGAGTACGTCCTTCGGACGATATCCTCGTATTGTTGCTCTTGCGCCGCTCCCGTTCCCTCTATTTTTAAACAAGACCGGTATTTTCGCTTTCTTTCGAGACGCAACTCTCGGCTCGTGGTACAGAGCGCCAGCAGTGACAAATCGGGGAATCCGCTGGACAACGGCTGTGCTCGGAAGCTAAAAAGCAATACATAGAGATAGTAGGTATGATATCGGTGCACGTGTGTATATCGACTGGTGAAAACGCGTCTTTCAAACGCTCGTAATAAAACGCACGCGAGTAACATCGATCTATCCCTCTCTCTCTCTCTTTGTTGAACTTGGACGCATCGATCACGAGTCGTTAAAAAAAGACGCACGAAATTGAATAGACGCAGTCAAGTGTGCGGCTGAAATTGAGCTCGGTGCGCCCTTTTGTACGTCGAATGTCGCAGGAAAACCCGCTGCCATATGGCTCGCTCGGGCACACTTATTTCCCGGTACTATAGATAATAATTCTCCTTTTAGAACTCGGAACTGTTTGCGTCGCTTGATACGATCAACTCGGTTCGTTGCTGTCGTCGGCATCGTCATCGAGGTTGGCGTGCTCGTCGTTGCGTCGTCGTCGCTCGTTCGAACGGGCGTAGAGGTGGCAAAATTCTCTCTTATCGAGAACTCGAAAATTTATTCTGCCTGCCAGTTTGTCAGAGGGTACGAAACCGCGCGCGAGTCGAGTTCCGATCTCTTTCTTCGGGCCTCAAGAGTAAATCACGACAAAACAATAAAAGCTAGGCCTCGCAACAGTTTTGTTTTTCTCCTCGTCGGGGACTTCAACTCTCCCGTATTTTCGTCTCGAATTACGAAAACAAAAAAAAAGTAAACAAAGTTTTAATACGTGTAGCCTTTCATGCACAGGGCACTTTTATGAAAGTGATATAATATTGTGAAATCTTGTGAAACTCTGTCAAAGAGGGCCTATGTAATAACATACTGATTATTGTTTTTCGATTTTGCTGCACGCGTTAGGAAAAGGAACGTCTTGCGATTTTCACGATGAAGCTGCCAACGAGCTCGCGATGCATCAAATACCTCGTTTTCATGTTCAATCTCTTGTTCGTGGTGAGTTATCGCGACTTTTCATTATTATTATATAATATTTTATTACACAACACAGTAATAGTAACGTTTTTGTCATTGTATAGTACGCATATCGTTACAGCGTTGTTTCAACGTTTGTTCAGTTTCTCCAATGACGATTCTGTTTTTTTTTTTTCGTTTCGTTGTCACCGACGAACAATTTTTTTTACGTTGGAAGTAACTGCGTTTTAATGAATAAGTCAAGTGTCACGTGGCACATCAGTATCTATCGATCTTGGGAAAAAAACTAGCCGAGACAAATTTTTTTTTATCACGTTTATCAAAGAAATTTGTCAGTCCCAGGGACTCCTCGTTGTTTCGAAAAATTTCTAAAGTTGACAATAACTTGGCTGGAAATTTTTGACGTTTCTGCCTCGGGCAAGAAAGCGTGGAGTATTGATTAAAAGAAAAATAAACATTTGGATAGAAAATATACCTACTTTATTTTTGAAAGAATTTTAATTCGATATTGAAATTGTCTAGCCATGTGACAGCTCTGACTTATCGACGGATGCTCATTTTCCCTTTTTTTCTCTACGTACGAACGACCTTGCCAGAGTTCTAAACGTTAATAAAAGTATAAAATTTTATTATTTGATTACCAGAATTTCAGGCAAGATATTGTATAGAGCTTAAATAAATGTGGGAAATATAATTTCTGTGCGCAAGCCGTCTCCATTATCAACACGATGTCACCGTGACATGCGTACTGCTTTCAAAACTAAGCCAAAGCGTCTTTCAGCAATTATTTATTTTTGTTTAATTTATGCACCGGATAATTAAATAAATGAGCTCATTTTTAACTTTGACGTTTGAAAACTATACGAAATAATATTTGATAATTTTTTATGAAAAAAAAAAAAAAAAAATCCGCTGCGGACAGGATTCGAACCTGTGCGGGTAGAACCCAATGGATTTCAAGTCCATCTCCTTAACCGCTCGGACACCGCAGCACATGCAGAACGATGTTCATTTTCAGTCACACGAGCTCAACACGCTTTCTCACGATTCAATTACTCCCGTTCTTTTTTTTTAAATTAAATATCTGATATCTCTTTGGCACAGTTTTTAACAACATATGTAAAATAATATTTTTCAATTCTTCGTTTCGAGCGTATATTTTTTTTTATTCGAGCTGATACGACGGCACACGCGAAGTATATAGCGACGTAATTTTTATTCTTTCCTTGATTCATTTTTTTTTGTTCTCTTTACAGATATCGGGCATAATATTGGTTTCGGTAGGAGCTACGATACACGCTGTTTTTCACAGCCATCAACATTTTCTCGACGACAAATTTCTTTCCGTGCCAAATCTTTTGATAGCAACCGGCGCGATAATATTCTTCATCGCTTTCTTCGGTTGCTGCGGAGCCGTCAGGGAGAATTATTGCATGATTCTCACGGTGAAAATTAATCGAAAATATATTTAACGATTTCATTATTTTTCAATCTTTCGTAATACACAAATTATTTTCTACTGTCGCAGTTTGCGTCGTTGATGGTGCTCGTTTTTGTTCTTGAACTGGCCGGTGGAATTTCCGGTTATGTGCTGAGAAACGAAGCGAATGAAGTAATTCATGACAAAATGAAAGTCAATATGGCTTCTTACAACAAATCGACCGAAATCACTGAATTCTGGGACGGATTCCAGAAAAAGGTTAGCCTTCGTGCACATTTTTCCAAGAACGCGAGATATTTTTTTCTGATATAAATCGGTTATCATAATTATTGGGAAGCCCGGCTCATTGTAAAAAAGAGGGGAAAGGGGGAATTTTTACACATTTTTATACAAATAAACACATTAGCGTGGGAGAAGCAAAACAAAATAATTTTGCACATTATCCTGCTGCCCAAGCGTTCTCGGACACTTTTAATCTGCTTTTTTTTTAAATTTTTTAATTTTTATTGAAATTTTGGTATCACCAAAGTGGTCGACGTGTATTTCAGAAAGCTTCTCGCTCATTTCTTAATTTCTTTTAATCATTTTATTATATTTCGAAAATTTTTTTACGAGACTATTTTTCCTCAGTTCCTAGGTATTTCCCAATAATCGTTACTGTTTTTACAATTTCCTTAATGTCCGAAATCCGCCGGACAGACCGTCTATTTCTTTGTCCTAAATTATATCCTTTCCATTGCAACACTCTGCTTTCCTTCTGGCTCTCCTGCCAAACCACCTTTTGTCAAAATTACATCCACGACGTGGGCGGTTACCAAATAATTTTTCCTCATCTTTCCTTTACAGGCAACTACAAAACTCCCAACTTTCCCGAAAAACATGAGATTTTTTCTCGACCTTCAGTCGAACACACATTTTTCGAATACTCAAAATTTTTTACCGATTAAACCTGAATAAAAATCATTGCGTTTTGTTTTCGAATCGATATCTAAATCCCCGGGAATATGCAGCGACGTTATACAGTAATTAAATAATAATAACGATAATAAAAATTGTGAAAATTTTACAGTTCTCGTGTTGCGGTACGGACAGTCCTAACGATTGGCGCAAAATTTGGAACAATGCAAATTATAATAATAGCGTTCCGATGTCATGTTGCGAGCCGATAACCGGTGCAATCGGTGAAGCTTCGTGCAATCTTAATATGACGATCGTTCAGAACAAACCCGGATGTTTCCGTGAATTTGGCAATTTCATAAAGAGCCACGCGGTCCAATTGGGAGGAGTTGGATTGGGAATCGCATTTGTACAGGTTCGTCGTTTTGAACATGTATAACCGAACTTTTATTGAATATTTTTTAATTATAACGCAATTTGATCCTCGATCTGTATTTTTCAGGCGATCGGCATATGGTTCGCGGTGCATTTGGCGAGGGCGATAAAAACCAGTTACGAGACAGTTTGAAGTCGCTCTCTGTTCCTGTTATCTTCCTCTCGAGATCGAGAGACCTCGGAGCGAATTGTTTCACCGCAGGATTCACAAGACTCCGAAGCTCGTTTCCTCCTTCTCCTTATATTCTCTTTCCCGGAGTATCAAATTTTTCGTCACCGCATTATTTCGTTTATTACGAGATAAAAATAGTTTACTACATTCCTCGCAATTCAAAACTATTTCTTTTTTTTTTATTGATCTCTCGGTATGAATTTTACTTATCGTTGAATCCAATAATTCTCTCTATCTACCTTTCTACTGTGACCATGAACTTGAATTTGCGAGTTGCCTTTTTCTAAACTTATCTTATTCTTTAAGAATTTTACCGCTCTCGTTCCTCTTGTCGTTTATAACATGATTTATCAATTTTTAATAAAAATTGTGTACTCTTGATTTTTTTACGATCTATATTGCTTCAGCTGATGTATATTATTTCAAATATAGAGCGTGCGTCGACTGTTTTTGCCTATGGAATAAGTCTGCCATTATTGTTGTCCTCAACAGTCGTGCTATCATCTTGATACGATGTTCTGTAGAATGACTCACGCGTCGCAAATCCTCTTATCTCGATCTTTTTTTTTTTATTTCAACGTCTATTACTGCGTTCGAAGCAAATAGGAAAGCCGATGAAGGAAGCACCCGGCTAGGGAAGCCCACTAAATAAAAAGAATTTCGTTGACGTATTTGTGCAGAAATAAACGAGATTAAGGAAAAATCAGTGTTTCGTTATACAAATATAAAAAGGTCGAATATTGAATTGTCATCGGAATGAAAGAAAATTAAAAAAATTTCAGCTAAAAAATAAGTTAAAATCAAATAAAAGTTATTACAGAAATACGTTGAAAATTTTTTGCCTTGTTTTTTTTTGACATCGGAATCATGAAGCACAAAACAGTTTTCGAATTTATCATCAGTCGTTAAGTTGGTGCGGTGCATGGTTGAGATAATACACATTGTGACATCTTACAGCAAAGCAAAAAAAAAAGTATCAAGAGATTTTTTTTACCGACAAACCTTCGGCGTTTCAAAAAGCCACATAACCTTAAAAAAATATACAACTCTCAAGAGTTGAATTTTGTAGAAGTAATAAATAAAAAGATCACTCAATAACTTGAGCACGAAGATTTACTAAAAAATGCCTATTAAATACATAGGTCGTAGGACCGATTTTAAGGGCAAGACATTGTGGGAAATTCTTTCAAATTTAAAGAATTTCGGAGTCGGGAGGATCATCCTGAGAAACATGATGCAACGTTATCCAGAGCCGACTTATTTCAAAGTGTTGAAAGTTGCTGCTATGCCCAATGAAGTAAGTCATGAAAAAATGATGGCTTAGTTTTTTTATAATTGAAACAAATGATCGTGTTAAATGACAAAATAAAAAAATTCTCCAGGATCCTCGAAAAGTAACAATTCTCGCCGAGAGGGTCTTTCGAGGACGTCCGGACAAGAAATACGTCCAAATCGATAGCACAACTTACAAGGCTGATTATTTGCTCGTTCCTAAGGACCAGGAATACAAATACAAACCTCTCCCACCTCAGAAAGAAAGTTTGATGCCGACTACCATGGATTTTCCGCCGCTTATGAAAGAAATTTTAATGAGAAAATTTAAGAGCCAGGGCATAAAGCAAGACCTCAAATTGCCGCTCTATTATAACCTAGATGGTAACAAACTTTATCGAGTTGCCAAAGAGGGAGAAAAACCGGACAAAGAATTTACCTTGGGTGTGGGAACACCAGCCACTCCTAGTCTCTATTCCGACATTAAACCTATTTAATTTCTTAATCGATTAACTCTGTACAGATTTTTAAGAATATTATAGTAAATGAATTATAATTCTTTATTGTAAAAATTGGTTCTAATTTCTTTGAAGGTCTTTTTGCTTTTAAAAAGGCCTTTCGCGTTTCTTTGCCAAGAGCTTGTACCGTTCGCACACATCCAATACTTTTGATTTGGATGAAAGTATAGAAAGAGCGTGAATTTTGCTATCTTCTCTAATTATCTGGAAATGAAATGAGGAATTGAGATTTTTATTTCTTTATATGTATAATGATAACTCACTTTCCAAAATTGACGCAATTCTTGCACATCCTCTTGTTTTCTTATCAACCATCCACGAACATAGCTCTGAATCCGAAGAGCAGCTTCCTCTGGAGTCCAGAGCCAGGATTTTGGGAACAAAGGCCTTGGGCTTAAAAAATTATTCTTTACGATTAAAATCTATTTTTTTTTCCAGTATTTTGTTGGAAAATTAACATATTACTGCAGTTTCAGGCATAGCTTGAAAACTGGATTTTCAAACAGGGGCAACCACTCGTTTCTCATCGATCTTTTTGGATTTTTATTCCAAAGATACTCAGCTAAGGCGTCCAGGCCATTGAATGGACATTTTTGAACTTTCAGCACGTCCAATTCGCGAGCTCTCTCCAAAATTTCTTTCAGGCCTGCTAGCAAAATTGGAAAAATTTCCTTCTCGAGATAGTCCGAGGGGGAACCAACATTTTCCGTCTCGATTTCTCTGTTCTCCTCGATCCATTGCTCGTAAGAAGCTGCACGTGCTCTTGACTCTTCCTGGATCGTTTCCCAGATTGATTTTTTAACATGATCTACTTCCGATTCGTGAGTCTCGTCGATGGAACTTTCGGTATCGTTTTTTTCCGACGAAGAAATCTCACAGAAGCAGGATAAATTTTTAATTATTTTCAAGCTCGATTGGCTTTGAGAAAAATCGAAAAACGTCGTGGATAAATTTTTCTCCATAAAATAATTTTTTTTTTAAATCTTCCCTAACACGAATTATCATAACCCAAGCTTTCTCGATTTTATTTTATTTTTTAATCTGACTGAGTTCACTCAATTGTCAAAACGATATGTAAGCGGAGGTTGTTTCTGAAATTAGAAGTAATATTTTCGAAGATTGTCCGATGCGGCATGGGTGTTACAAATTCTGTCCGAAAGTCAGGGAACAGTTGCGCAGAGCTCGAGAAGGTGAGTGCAAGAAAAAAAAATAATGATTTTAATTTTATTTTCTGAGTCTTTACGTTTTGTCGTAGGTGACGAGCAAGAATCGTTCGAGCGAATCAACGTCGCTGGACCGTCGGGAAACCAAAGATTGAACGAAGATATTGACAGGAGAATCGCGAGTCGAAGTCCAGGCAAACGAGAAGAATATTCTTCGGAAAGGAAAAATGGTAGGAAGGAGAAAAAAGAGAGAAGAAAGAGATTCGTGGGTTCGAAGAGCGAAGCCTCGTACGAGGATTACGGAAGTTGCGATCAAACGTGTATCGGGCATAGTGAAAAATTGGAAAAAATGAAGGACCCTGCGAAACAACAAGCCATTGACCAATATATTATAAACAAGGCAATCGGCTACTTTGACGGTCTGTGCAACTGTCATTACGGTTGCCTGGTCGATCAATTGGGAAAGGATCCCTTTGTCAGGAGTACAATCGCCTCGGCCATTCTCTTCGCCATTGGCCTCAACCTTTGCTGGGCATTGGACGGTTGGAAAGTTACTATTTGACACTCTTCGCACGTACGTTTCTTCACAGTTTCGTACGGCAAATTTTATTTTCAACGTTAATATATATATATATAATATATATATGAACAAAAGTATATTTATTTTATCGTCATTTATCAACGATTTAGTCTAAAAAATGTAATAATTGGTTGTCTCAAAAATTTCTGCTTAAGATGGTCAGATGATGGGCGCATTCAGAATTTTTGGATTATGCATATGCAATGTGTAAAGGCAAAATTTTGAAGTTTGGCATTTTTTTTTCAAGGTAATTCATTGAAAATTTGCATAACGTTTTTGAGTGTAATGTTAGAAGGCATGCCAATAAATTTGAAGATACTTCACAATCTAGAAATCGAAATATTTATCGTCAAATATCACAATTTTTAAGGTAATTCTATCGTTATAGTCAAATTAAAAGTTTTTATCTCAATTTATCTCGTTAGCATGTGATTTTTAAAGAAAAGTTTTTGCAGATTGTTTCAAGAACAATATCCTCAAAATTCAAGGTTATTCGAGATGATCTGTACTTGCTATGTACGTATGAAAATTACAAAAAAAAATCTTACTAATTTTTTTTTAAACTAATGGATGCTTCTTAAAAGTATAAAAAAGAATATGCTAAATTTGGAGAAGTTTCACCATCTACAACTGAAGATTGAAAATCGCAATTTTTAATGCGGGCTCTATGGGAGAGGACCAAAAATTGGAAATTTTAACAATAAATATCTCGATTTCTATGTGGTTTGAAATCCCATAAAATTTGATACACGCGAGCAGCAACGCGGCCGCTTTTTCCTTTTCAGCATATTTGAAATAATTGATATTTTGCAATTCTTCTAGGGGCATATTCTATATAACCTCGCATAATACACTCTATTCCGATAAATTAATTATGAACGTCATGTCTTTTTTAAAATAGAATATTTTATCGCAAAATTTCCTGTAGATAACAAAAATATTACTTATACGGGATGGAATCCAAGAATTAATATAGAAAAATTAATAAAACTGATCCAAAATTCAATTTTTTGGCTCATTCAATATGATTTCTTGAATTTCGCCTCGAATAAGTAGCATTTTCGTCATCTGCAGGAAATTTTCGATCGAATAGGCTCATGAAATCGAAAAAAAACGTTGTTTTTAATTTTGTTAATTTTGGCTGGGGTCCGTCTCGTAGACGCGGGGTCTCGTAGACCCACGAAAATTTCAATTTGCGATATCTTTCCTTTTTCTTGACGAAATGAACTTTATAATGTGTGATTTTTAAAGATTTTTGCAAAACGAAGCGAATGGCGTTGGAATTACGTCAATTCATCCATTTTTTAAAAAGTTATTACCCTCTGAAGATTTTCGAAAAAATGGAAAGGGGTACACCTTCAAAAATTCGCAAAAATTTTTGAATTTTTTTATTTCGTTTTTAAGAGCCTATTTGATCGGAAATTTCTCGCAGATAACGAAAATGTTACTTATTCGGGGGGCAAAATCAAGAATTCAAGCCGAAATATTGAAAAAACTGATCCGAAAATCAGTTTATTGGCTCATTCAATATGAATTCTTGAATTTCGCTCCGAATAATTATGATTTTTGTTATGTATGGAAAATTTCCGATCGAATAGGGTTTTAAAATCGAATTTAAAAAATTTCAAAAAATTCGGTGCGTCACACTGGGTTTTTTGGATCCATGAAAATTTTAATTTGCATTGTCTTACCTTTCTCTTGACGATACCAGCTTCATTAAGGGTGATTCATAAAGACGATGTGAATCTCTCCAAT
>JAPYYW010002401.1:0-20545 GCA_030522545.1 Cremastinae sp. A BG-2022a | reverse complement strand
TCATAAAATTTGGCATACATTTCGAAATGACCTCAAAGATGATTTGTGCAAATTTTTAAGAAATTCTGTCTCAAACGATTTTACGCGACTCCTACCTTACGGTAGTTCTATAGCATTTTTTAAAAAATATTGAAACGCTCTGTTGACTCGACTTGAAAGTAATTAAAATAAAGTTCTCGTTTTATTTCTTCTCCAAACTTTTTCTGAAAATGAAGATAAAAATATGTTTACAATACCAATTTGGAAGAGAAAATGTTATCTCGTATCGCCTGTTGTATAGTTATACACGTTGACTCGGGAGCGTGTTTTTTAATCTCCCAGATATCATCGAGGCCTGATCGAGTGCAGATATGGGGCACTTCGGGAGTCGCCGCTGCCTGGGGCTTCAATTATTATCTAAAGAATTACTGCAACTCGCATATCGCCTGGGAAGGCTCCAGAGTCGTAATTCCAACGGTATTGCCCGAAGCAAACGTCACTGTCACGTCGAATGACAGGCGAGTGAAAATACATTATTCCCTCACGTCAATGTTCACCCGATGACGGATCCAATTTTTTTCTTCAGATTTCGATATTATCAAAATGTATGCACCGTTGGATACAGCTCGGTCTGGTGGCAGTGGGATCAGTGGGAAAAAAATATTGATTGGATGGCCTTGAATGGAATCAATCTAGCTCTCGCGTTTCAGGCTCAAGAAGCCATTTGGCGGAGAGTTTATGCAGAAATGGGATTAACGGACGACGAAATGAGCGAGCATTTCGGAGGACCAGCTTTCTTACCATGGTCGATATTTCATTATTTTCTTCTATCTTGTTTTGTTTCTGGATAAAATTATAATGGCCCCAGAAACAGCACTCGTATACTGTAAAATACGAGGCAAGTACACATTTACAGGTTTTGTGTGATTGTTGACGAAAAATTGATGAAACATTCTTTGGGACTGCATACGTGCTGAATTAACGAAATTTTTTTGTCGTAACAGTAAGACGATGAAAAAAAAAACATCGGCAAGTATGCTGACTCAAAGAATTTTTCATCAATTTTTCTTCAACAATTACACAATCAGTATATATGTACTTGCATTTTTTTATAGTACAATAAATACTGTTTTTGAGGCCATTTGACTTATTTTCAAATAATGTTCACGATTCCTTATTTATAAAGTATTGACGTTATTGAAATTTTGACGTTTTGCCAATCGCTGTATTCATTATAAAAATCGTATGTTCTTGACTTATTTTTATTGGAAATAGAGAAAAAAAATAAAAAATACTGCACTTAAGAGAGTTTTCTCCAACACTATACAATGATTTTATTTATTAAATTGATGAAAATTTCAGTCTTGTGAAAACCACTTACTTTCGCGATAACACAAGAGTCGTGGCTGCTTATCAATGTAAATATACTTGCCACGAGTAACTGTTACCATTTTTTACTTAAGACGGTTATGCCGTAAAATCGTTTATGTCAGATTTTGTTAAAAATTTTCAAATTAAAAAATTTTGTAAAAATCACTATTAAATATTGTGGTATTATATATTGCAATATCGAACAAATATGTCAACTTCTACAACGTGAAATATTCTAATCCTATTTAATAGATAATACTACACAGCACTGAACTACGTTGGCTTATTTTTTTAATGTGACGTAATTTTTTTTCAATTTTTTAACGTCATAAAGCAAATAAAATACTCCTTGGATCTTTAACCAATTTACAATATTTCTAAATGAACTTTTACTTACTAACCACTTTTTGTACGTAAGAAAAATTGAGAAGAAACTTTATGATTTCACTGTCACACCACATCCCTTTAATGATTACGTCATTGAAAAAGAAATGAAAAAATGAATTTCATGTATACATAATAATGTATACATCATAATATATAATATATAATACACAATATATAATACATAATAATGTATACACCCCATGCTACGAGACCAACAAATAACAGTTTGTATATAATAATAATTTGTTACAGGTCGCGTATGGGAAATATTCGGGGATGGGGTGGTCCTCTCGCTCTCTCTTGGCACGAGCACACGCTTCGACTTCAGCATCGAATTCTCGACAGAATGAGAGAACTTGGAATAATACCTGTTCTTCCTGCATTTGCTGGTCACGTTCCACGTGCGTTGCTCAGAATTCGACCTGAGGCAAATGTCACCAAAATCGATACCTGGAATCATTTCGAAGATAAATACTGTTGGTTCGTCTCAGGAAAAGTTTTTTAAACCCTAAAAATTGTATTATATTCGTCTAATGACTTGTATTTTTTTTAATACTGAAAGAAATCATTGTAGTAAGTTTTACCATAAAGTGACAATTATACCAAATATATTACAATTAAATATATTTTTATATGTATAGTTCAATATGATATATTTAGGATAAGATCTTCAAGTTCAATAGTTCAATATTAATCGGTGTAGTTGTCACTTTTGTATAGTAATATCTACCATACTGTTTTCTCTGTGAATTTTAAAAAATGTTTTTTTTTCTATTTTATTAATCTTATTAGTGAGAAGAAAATCATCCATATAAATTATTTATCACAAAAAACATTTTTCAGTCCATTCCTTCTTGCACCAACCGATCCACTGTTTAAAGCCATAGGAACGAAATTTCTTCACAAGGTATCGAATTGTTATTATAATTTTTTTTTCAATCACTCGTTAATTTAGGTTTTTGATCAATTTAGTACATTGACGAATTCGACACCGATCATATTTACAATTGCGACACTTTCAACGAAAACGAGCCCCAGGACAGTGATCTCGATAGTTTGAGAAGTATTGGCCAGGCCGTGTTCACAACGATGACCGACGTTGATCCGCAAGCAATATGGTTACTTTTTAAACATATTATACAATGAAACATGTATACTTTTTACCACTCATCTGAATCAAAATTTGGACTCTTTATTCCTATTTTTACAATTGGTTCATTCGTGGCTTAAAAACGTTGATGACAAATTCGGAGCTATTTAAATAAAATGATTTTAGAGACAGTTTTTTTATAACTTTAAATAAACGTCACCTTTAACATCACATCAACGTATACGTAAAATTTAGAGAAACTTCACTGTGTAAAAATAAAAATAGTTGAACAGTTTAAAATACAAATTTTTTGTAGCTACTCACATAAGAACCTATAGTATCAACGATTTTTAAAACTAAATATCTCGATTATTGGATGGAACAATCTAATCACATTTTTTAACCATTTTTGGTACAATATATTTTTTAAATAAGATATTAAATTCAAAAATGAAAATAGATTTACCTTATTTATTACATTTTACACAAAAAAAAATTTTATGTTACTGTATTTGTATGAAAATATAAAAATTTGATAAATTTGTGGTACACGTTGTTTTTAAGTATATGAAAAAAAAAATCGTGCAAAATTTAAAATCCATCTATGAAATGATTCAACAGTTCTCAGGCTTTAAATTTTCTGAGATTTAACATTACTTCTTATGGAGAAATTGAACGTTTTCTGTCTGTCTCGAAGCGTTCATTTAAGATTTAAAAAATTGCAGGTTGATGCAAGGATGGCTGTTCGTTCACGATATCTTGTATTGGACCGAGCCACGCGTCGAAGCTTTCGTCACTTCCGTTCCGATAGCAAGTATACCATAGATATTGTGATTCTAATTGGGTCTTGACAACGTCGTTGTTTGTAAAAGTTTCAATTTTGACCAACTTTCTACACAGGGAAAAATGATAGTTCTCGATCTGCAGTCCGAACAATTTCCTCAATACACGAGACTTCAATCTTACTATGGGCAGCCATTCATATGGTGTATGCTTCATAACTTTGGTGGTACTTTGGGAATGTTTGGCTCGGCCGAAATTGTCAACAAGGTACAGTTAAAGTATAGATCTATCGTTATAATCAAATAAAACATTTTTTTCTCAAACACGTTATTTTTTACCTTAAGGCACTAAACCACTTTAAAATTTTATTTATTTATTTATTTTTTCATTTTCTGAAAGATACATTTGTAGAGAATGCTCTCGCCAAATTTTATTTAAAAATTGACAGAGATACAGCATTTTACGTGAAACAGTTCCAATGCACGATCGTGCCAAGTGGCACACTTTCAACGCGTTTTTCTGGAAACTGCGTTTTTCAACCTAATTTACAGCATATCTAAAAAAAAAGAAACTATAGATCCAATTTGCATAAATGAAGTCTCAAAATGTTCGTAAATCCAATCTTTATGGCACCACGTAGAAGTTGTTTTTTTGTAAATGACCTCATTCTATTTTTTTCCAAAAATAATGAAAATTTTAGGTGAAAATGGAATTAGAAAAATCAAACTTTATTTGAAAAATTAATTTTCAGAGAAAGATGTCAATTTTTATTAGAGAAGATTATATTTTTGTGGGAAAAAAATAAATTCTCATAAAAATTATTTGTGGTTTTTTAAATCCAGAAAAAGATTAACAGAGAAATGAGCAAAAATACCAATTTTCCCATTTTTTAATATATTAGGAATAGTAGGAAAAGAATTGAGAAAATATTCAACAAATAGTTAAGAAATCGATAAAACGATGTAACTGTTAAATTCGCACTTTACACCGCGATTTTCAAGAAATATTGTCTCGAATCGTAATTAAATTTTAGAGAACGTTCGAGGCTCGTGCAATGAACGACAGCAGCATGATCGGTACGGGCTTGACACCGGAAGGAATTAACCAGAATTACGTTATCTACGAGCTCATGAATGAAATGGGGTACAGAAAAGAGCCGGTCAATCTCGTTCAATGGTAAAACTTAATTCAACAGCTTTATTACCTAGATTTTATGATTGACATTAATCACGACTGATCGTTAGGTTTGAAAATTACTCAGTGCGAAGATACGGATTCAGAAACGAGCACTCGATGTCTGCCTGGAAAAATCTTGGGCAAACTGTGTATAATTTTCATGGAATTCAGAGAATAAGAGGGCATTACGTGATAACGATGCGTCCCAGCAAGCGAATCAAACCTTGGGTAAATTTTTTCATACCATGGAAAAAAATATTCACATTTTATTTTATTAAAATAAATGCAAACATTTTTCCATTGAACGTGAATAATTTTATGTATGTACAGTAGATAAATTAAAGATATTCCAAATTTTGCATGTTTTATATACGAAAAAAATCATGAATATTGAGAAATAAAAAGTTTTTTGTCATTTCTTTGTTCATATATCACAATATTTACATTTTTCAATAAAATTTATCAATTTTAAATTCAAATTCTATTTCAGTATACTCGAAAACATTAACAATAATATCTTTTATACTTTTATTACTTTATGTCATATACTTATTAATTAACTAGGATCGGGTACCCTATTATAAGCTAATAATAATATAAGATTTAATTATTAATTAATTGATAAATCATTAAATTTAAAAAATTTGGCGGTACTTTAATAAAAAATTAATATATTTTTGTTTAAAAAATTTTATTAGAATAATTTTTTTAATTTAATACATAGTATTAAGTTAATTTAAATCAAAATGTAGTTTTATTAAAGGTTTTAATGAGTTACTATAAATTAAAAATTATATAATATTATTTATTTCGTTTATGTTTATTTTATAAATTGTTCTTGACGGTCGTGATTACTTATCGAGTGAAAAGATTTTTCTTCGCTTTGTCGCAGGCTTGGTACAACAAGGAACACTTTTTCACCGCGTGGGACAATTTCACGAGTGCTTGGAACGATTTGTCAAACAGTACTTTCTATAAGCACGATCTGGTCGATATTACGAGGCAGGCGTTGCAGCTGAAAGCAGACGAGATCTATCTCGGGATAAAAGATTCTTTCGCGTTGAAAAATACATCGGAGCTACGGTGAGAAGACATTTGTTCGAGTTTATTGATGACATTGATGAGAAACAGCCATCAGTTATCGATTAGGGGTGTGCGAATAATTCGAACTTTCGAATTATTCGTTCCGAATCGAATATTAATTTTCGATTCGAAACTCGAATCTAATAATTCGTAAAATTTCGAATAATTTGAAAAAAATTCAAATAATTCGAAAATTGGCGAATTATTTGAAATATTAAATTATTCTTGAGTGTTTTGAATTCAAGGTTTGTTATGTTCGGCATGAAAATATAAAATTTACAAATAATATACATTTTATTTAAACCATGAAACAAAATTGCAAAAACAGAACAATTAGTATAGTTTTTTTTAATGAGAATTAAGCAACATGAATAATATTGTAGCAAATAAAATATTATCAAAAATACAACGTTTAAAAATTTGCTACAAATTTTTGTTCAAATATAATAAATACGATACTGAATTGGTAATTTATTTTTAATGTTAAAAAAAGTATATTATTCGAAAATGTAATATTTTGATGCATGATGTAATGAACTTTGAATTAAAAACAATAAAAAATCCACTGATAATTCGGTAATTCGCGAATTATTCGAAATTTTTCGAATTATTTGATTCGCATTTCGAATCGAATATTATAATATTCGATTCGATTCGAACGATATTCGCACACTCCTATTGTCGATGTTTCATCATCAGATCGAATTCACAATTGTTGCTGGATTTGTTCGACGATCTCGAGAGAATATTGGCATCCAGCGAAAATTTTCTTTTGGGGAGATGGATAAGAGACGCGAAATTGTTAGCAACAAATGACGAAGAGTCAAATAACTACGAGTACAACGCGAGAAACCAAATCACGCTTTGGGGCCCGAGAGGGGAAATTCGGGATTACGCGAACAAACAATGGTCCGGCGTCGTGATTGATTACTTCAAGCCTCGATGGTCCTTCTTCCTGAATGCCCTGGAAGAATCTCTAATAAATAAAAAGCCTTTGAACGAGACCAAAATAAATCGGAAGATATTCAAGCAGATCGAAAAACCGTTCACGTTCTCCAAAAGGGTATATCCAGTTTATCCTCAAGGTATGATTTTTGCATTTATCTTTATTATTGTTCTCCAAAATTGATTTAACAATGAGCAAAACGTAGCAAATCCTAATGTTGTATATATTCATATTACACACGTACATAAGTACTCGTTTGATTTTCGCATTTCTTAACACTTTCACGTCGTTTCAGGCGATTGCGTCGACATAGCTCTGGAATTGAACAAGAAATGGAGAAAAGTGGTCGTCAACAGACCCCATCGTACAGGAAGAGGTGAAAGACTGAAAAAACCTTATTCACAATGATGCACAAAATCGTCGTGTCTTATTCTACTTCGTTTGGACCATTTAAAATTGGAAGCTTCGGGTAGTAATCTCGTTAACTTTTCAAATCAAAATTAGATCAAAAACTCTTATTTCCACCATGAAAATAAAAATTCGTTCTGTTTACATTTTATGGACTGGTATAATACATTTAAAAACAATGTTGAATCATCAAACGACTATGATTTTGAGGCAGTTCTCTTGACACAGTCAAATAAAAAATATTCTCCTCGATTTTTCTGACGTTCAAAGCGATTTGCTAGAATAAGTTCATTAAGAAAAATTGTTAAAAATTGATTAAAGAGCAACAAACTCGAAATTTAAAAGCATACAAGCCCAGGTTTATATGCTGTGCAATTTAAAAAATTTTATATCAGATTTTTTTGAAAAACTCAACAAAGTTTATTTGATGTTATTTAAAAAATCGAGCAAAATTTTACCAAGTTTTACCATCTAAAAGTTAAAACATTTATGGTCGATCATCGTAACATCAAACACACGCTCTTATGGAAGAGAAGGAAAAATTGTGATTTTTAACAATCAATATCTTGACTTCTACGTGGTAAAACCGTTTAAAATTTGACCCACATATTCAAATCATATTCAAGTATATTTATCAAAAATTTAATGAGAATCTGTCAATATTTATTTTTCACGAGAACTACTTTAATGTAATTCGCACGAAACTCCTGACAACGAGATTAAAACCTTAACCAGACCAATCATTTGTGTTAAGTTTATTGATGTGAAATGTGTGATAATTTGTTTTTCAATAATAAAGAAAGAGTACACAGATTGAGATATATTTCTGCAAATTGCTTAGTCGACTTAATCATTGCAGGATTAAACTACTGTGAAATGATCAGATATTTTACATTTCATTTTCTAAGATTTAAAAAGTACTTCGAAAGCTTCAAAAATATTTGTCCGAGGTCCCTTGATACGGTTTTACAATTATTTTCAAAATACGTAAATATATAGTTGAAAGAGTGCGTGTTCCATTTTTTTAAACTACATTTTTAAAATGTATTTTGAATAAAGTTATGGACAGTGAGAATAATACTTCTTTTAAGTAAAAAATTAAAAGTTTTTGTTTAACAAAATAAATAATTAAAAACATATTTTTGACGAGTCGTAGTAAAACGTGTGTAATTGAAGAAAAAAGTGAAACTTTTTTTTTGTAATAAACCAAAAAGACAGAAATCTTGTACACCGTCCAATTGTAAATATCTCCATTGCGATTGCGTGCATTTTTATGAAAAATAAATACAAATAAAATTGAAAGATTGATTCGTAAAAATAACTATTACTTCTGTTGGATCACTATATTTTAATTCCTTAATTCGTATTCTGTGATTTGTTTGCCTTGAATTTTATGGATATTTAATATTTTTTACACAAAATTGAATACCTGATAAGGAATAATCTCATCTAACGTGTTTGCAATTTCATATAGATTAATACATTACAAAAATTCAATGCGATTTCGCTGAGAATGAAAATAAGTCGTCTGCGAACAGAGACGATGGAAAAACGATATTTTAAATATACATTTTTTCACTTATTTTATCACGAAAAAATCTTATCGATCAATCCCACAATGCATTATTTTACAAGAAGAAGAATCTGGAATTATTCAGAAATTTTTAATTCGATATTACGTATTTGCGTGGATAGAAGAATTGTTTGTTGACGTGCATTTCATAGTATTTTGACAAATATTCATTCATATATATGCACATTGCATCCATATACAGTTAAATATTTAAACACTGAATGTTTATTAATTTTCGCCATAGAAATGTCAATGTGACTCGCATATTTCTTGTATTTTTTTGTTAAAATCGTTTTTAATCTATATTTCATGACAACACAGTCGATCCCAAACTGGTCTATGTTTTATATCATCACGAGTGCGTGAGATTCAAGTATTATAGTTGTTAACTACACGGTCTAAAATAATCTAATATATTTTTAGATTGTCGAGACGTAGATCAGTTCAGGATTGAGTGTTTGTTTTTTTACAGAAATTCTATTACTAAAAACAGTGTCGGAAGAGCCAAAGACGTAACAGTTTCGTTTTTATTTCCATACATGGAGGACTTGGTCTCATTTTGATATCTCTTAAAAATATTCTTTATTTACAAGATATAATCGGAGCATAAATCTCTTTTCTGCGACTCGATACCCTCTTTTTTACGTTCGATGTACCTTCTTATCTAATTTTAATATTACAGGCTCGATTGTCTGGCGTTGAAGAAATTCACCACCCAAAAAGACGGTTCCGGAAATAAAATTAAAATGTCAAATAACACGTTCACGTAGCAAAGAACGATCTAACAGTCTGCCATGGAACATATTTCACAGAAAAAAAAATTATATGCAAAGATATGCACCTTTCTCATTCATCTGGGCAACAAGTAAAATATTCTTGATGAAAATGCATCGAACTCATAAATAATTCATAAAAATGAAAGCAACGTACAGCGAGTCTACGTTGATGGTACATTTGTATAAAAAAGATACACGTTCACACCAAAATATTTTCTGCGGTAGAAAATTCGTCACGAGACTGTCATTCATTTTTTTTTGCTCTCGACAAATAAATAATAGCTGGAGGAATCGATAACGCTGAAATAATATGGGATTACGAGTAAGAAGACTTTACAAGTTAAAATTTACATCGAGAGAATTTTTTGAGATTCGGTGACGGTAATAGCGTTCTCATCGATAAATATCGTGTAAAAAGTGGTTTTGTGCATATCTTGGAAAATATAAAAAAAAACTTGCGTGAAAGAGAGATCACAGCGTTTCTACGGTAGCGTTACGATTTAAAGTTACGTGAGATCGTCGTATAAGGTGTCCCAGAAGTGGATGTCAATTGCGAAGATTATTTCATTGAAAATTCAATTTGTCCAATGTTGACATCGAGTTCCGGAGCGTAATGCATGCATATTTTAATTTTGCATACGTTAATTTTAATTTTATTAAATATTCAATAACGCTTCCTTACTTTCGCCAAATGTGCAATTATGCGGACCCTGATGCAAATTTATCACTATACTTTTAACACATTCTTTTTACCATTCCTGGTCACTCAGGACTTTCGTTTCTCACAGTATTTTCTTTTTTTATAATTAAAAAAAAAGAAGAGACATTTCGTCGAGCTCAAGCAAATCTGGAAAATAATGAGTGCCCTCCAGAAGAAGAGATTTTAATTTTTATTTCAATTTTTCAAGGTAGTTCGATAGCAAAAACCATTTAATTAAAAAAAATTTGAAAAATTTGTATGTTTTGCAGAAAAAGGAAATGAATCGAATGAAAAAAAAGTTGAGTAATTCTACCGTTTAGTTTCTAGGATATTTGAAGTTTGAGCTTAACGATTTCCCCATCGAAACGTCACAAAAAATTATCTATGAAAATAACTTGAAAACGACATTTTAGAAAATTATGAAAAAATTAAAAATGTTAGAGTACCACCTACAGAAGTTATATTTAAAAAGTCAGAATGATATACTATCCAGTTTATGAGAAAAACATCATTTTAATGGAAATTTTCCATTTTGGAAAAAATGTAACACTCTCAGTTCAGTAAAAGTGAGAAAAAAATCAATAAAAATAACGTAATTATGTTTCTTCTATGATAACTGATAATATTTTCAAAAATTCATAATTTTCTACCCTTTTATGGACACTATTTTTTCGTGAAGGGGAACAGCCCCTTTTTTATACGACACTTAGCTATCGAACCACCTTAATTTGAATTATAAATAAATAAGTCACAATGAGAAAATTTTTTTAACAATAATTACCATATTTCACATACATTAAATTAAATTTCACTCGTGACCAGGAAAAGTTTACATATCTTAAAATCAACAATATCGCAACGAGCTCATCGAACCGACTCAGAAATTCAGCGATCCTCGCAGTGGAAGATTATTTCGTCGAATTCACATTTTTTTCTTCGCACTAAATTACGTTGTAGATCGCATCGAAAAATAAGTCGGAATCGTACGCTCTCGAGCAATGTCAAAATCGTGGTCTATCGAACAGAATTGTTCGGCTTCCACGAAAAACGCCCACATTTTTGCATTTTAATGCCAGATAAATGTTCCGTACAATAAAAAATATGAATCATCGAATAAAGCGAAATTTTTAATGGAAGCGTTTATTATCTTTTCTCCGAATAGCTCGAATAGTTTTGCGTTCGCCGGATCAGTAACTCGTCGGCTGTAAAATCTAAGCTCGAATTCACGATACTGGTCCCCCTAAAAATTCCAGTAATAAAATGCAGTCGCAACATTCTTTTATCCTTGAATCTTCATCTAACGTTTCAAGCTTAAAAAAACAAGGAATAAGGTAAACCTCCCAATAGATGGACGGGTCCCAATAGTTGGACAATTTTTTCAACATTATTTTTAATATTTCAATTATTTTTTTACCAATAAATTTATTTATTGCAACAAACTCGCTCAATCCTAGAGACAGGGTCGATTTTTTATCCAACTTTTAGGACATTCTATATATTCAAACGTTCAAGTATTTATTTACTACAAATATTGTCTAAAATTAACACATAATATGAGTTTTGAATCGCTAATATATCAGACAATAGTTTAGATGTCAATTTGAAGCTGATTATTTCGTTTGAATATTTTTTAAAGTAAAGACAAAGTGTGACGACCCTTAGCTGTCCAACTATTGGGACGTTTACCTTATAACGAAGGAGAATTCGTACGAGCTTCGCGGACTCTCTATCGATAATTCTCCACCTTTGGCAATAATAAATCTACGACTGTATTAACAACGATGCAGCTGCCGATCGAGAACGACGATGTCCAAATATGGTCGTAACTGCACAGAATGCAAGTGCGCAACGCACGCGGCCTCAAACTCCCCATACGTGTCGAAAAAATATACGTGTCTCGCCGCGACATTTAATTTATTTATAATATATACGTATAAATACTATCCTAGACTATGAACGTTGAAGGGTGACGGGAAACGATGGAAGATTTTTTTTTTTCGTTGATTCGTTTTCGACGGAGCTCGCAAATTTAACGATTCCACGTTTTTTTTTACGGATCGGCGTCACGGCGCGATTTCTCCATTGCGCCATCAAGACGGATCGAGGTTCGGGAATAAACAATTTCCAGGGACTGACGGGCAGGAAAAAATGTGCGTCGATGCGTGCGTGCCTTCCGTTAAATCGAAGTTGGTCCTTAGCTGCCTCGAGCATTTTTGAAACGATTCCATGAATTTGCGTCCTATCACCGTTTCTCCATTTCCGCTTCCTGAACCGAGCTTTCCGTCACCGGTGGCAGCTGGGTGTCGTACGATACTTGCCTAAAAACAATACCACGATTTTTTCATCATATCCTGACATAATTTTTTATATTCTGAACAGTGAGATAAAAATAGACAACATTTATTATTTATTTTATACATTTTTATAAATAGTGTGTCAATTTTTAAAGGGAGTCTCGTCAAATAATGAATGTTGACAGATTTTCGTTAAAATTTGCACAAATATTTTTGGATGTGATTTGAATATGTAGATCTAATTTAAAAAGTTTTTATCACGTAGATGTCAAAATATTTATAGTTGAAAATCACAACTTTTCATGATCTTCAGTAAAAGCACGTGTTAAGGTAGTTCTATCGATCCAGTCAAACCAAAAGTTTTTGTCTCAATTTATCTCCATATCGTGTGGTTTTTAAGCTTAAGTTTATTAAGAAAAGTCGTTGCAAATTGTTTCAAGAACAACATACTCAAAATTTAAGATCATCCCAGATGACTTGTACTGGCTACGTATGTATGGAAATTTAGAAAATTATATAATCTTAAGATTTTTTTTTTAAACTTGAGGAAGCTTCTTTGAAGTACAATAAAGAGTTATGCTAAATTTTGAGAAAGTTCACCATCTAGATTTTAAGATATTTAGAATTGAAAATGGCAATATTTAACATGGGCTCGTACAGGAGAGCACTAAAAATTGGGATT
This sequence comes from Cremastinae sp. A BG-2022a, assembly GCA_030522545.1. Taxonomy (NCBI): domain Eukaryota; kingdom Metazoa; phylum Arthropoda; class Insecta; order Hymenoptera; family Ichneumonidae; species Cremastinae sp. A BG-2022a. The sequence continues at coordinate 7,297 of JAPYYW010002401.1, read as the reverse complement.
TTTAACATTAAATATCTTAATTTGTACATGGTGAAACCTCTTAAAATTTGGTACGCATATGTGTAAACATATCAAAGAATGACTGTACAAATTTTCAATAAAATCCTAAATAATCGATAAAACTATAGAACTATCTTAATGAATTTAAACTCATACATAACTCTGAACGTTAGAAAAGAATATATTTACGATTTGACTGTACCAAACGAAAACTACAGAAAATCCCAGCAAAAATTAAATTCTTAACGATAAATTCATAAAAATTATAGTATAACTCTGGCTGTTACTAAAAAAGTACCAATTTTTTAGTCTCAATTTTACTATCAATTGGCAACTGGAGCATATTTTAATAATAATTTATGCATTTTTTTTTGTTTAAATAATTAAATAAAAAATTTTTTAGTAAAACGTTTTCAAATTACTGTGTATTCAAAATAAACACTACTACGAATATATAAGAAAAAAGTTACAAGGTTCTGATAGATTTAAACTTATGTTCAGTGCAAACTTACAAATTCTCCATAAGAAACAATGTTAAAACTCAACAACAACTTTGGAGTTTGATCAAATGCATAAAATTTTCATATTTTTAAAAATATCACTCATATATTTCTTTAAAGAGTTGACTTTAATTTATTGGTATCTAGCTGCAGTCAAATAAAAAAAAAATTATTTATGAATTTAAGTTTATTAAGAAAGCTTGTAAATTGATTCGAGAACAATAAACTTATAATTTATATCATAAGGGAGAGCACTGAAAATTGGGACTTTTAACAATAAATATCTCGATTTCTACTTAGTGAAATCTCCTAAAATTGATACACATATACAGAGTATATAAAAAAAGAATTATGCAAATTTTTAACAATACCGTAAATAATCGATAAATCTACATAATTATCTTTAAAAAATTATTCTTCCGTAATAATAGAATAATCAGCATATTAATGCACAATGATTTTTGACAATTTTTTAAATACGTATATTGTTTGACATCGTAACCGTTTAATAAGTGTAAAATAAAGGATTATCAAAAAAAAATGAAAATATTTTATTAAATGAATTTAATAGAAATTATTAAATGAGATTTATAGTAAGAGAACAATAGCTCTTTTCACTAATTTCAACAAAATTAGATTATAAAGAAAATGAACGTTTCCCTGTGGTCTTAATGCAATAAAGGCTAAAGTAAAACGAACCTTCCATTTATTTGCCACTCGTAGCTATCCGGGGCCGAATTACTTCTTCCCACATTGTGAAACTGTTCGGCTTTACTCTTGGGTGATTCACAAGTGGAAATTGAATTCTTTGTCGTATCACCGAGGTCCGATTGTTTCGTGGTTTCACCTGCGGTTCCCTCGCCGCTCGGTCTCAGGCTCCGTCTCGGTAGAAAAGGATTCTGTCGACGTCACAGAGAAAATAATTGACCTTTTGTTAGTGTCAAAGGTACAAAAAGTCTCTAAGGGGACGACAGTTTAATTAACGAAAAGTAAAAATAAAAACAAATTATAATTGCAAAAGAAAACTATTTAACTATGTTAAACAATTAGCAATTAACAATCATTTAAACTTTTTATTGTTTAAACAATTAAATTAAAAAAATTTTAGTTAAACGTTTTAAAATTATACTGTCTATACAAATTGAACACCACTACGAACATAAAAAAATATTTCACAAGAATCTTATATTATTAAATTTTAATTCAGTCGAAATTTACGAATTCTGTCCAAGATGTAATGTTAAATTTCAACAACTTTGACATTTAATAATTCTTAAAGCACTCGGTAAAACGATTTTAAATTTGGCACATTTTTTTATATGCTCAAGAACAAAATATCAAAAATTGATTAAATTCTTATATTTTTAAAAGTATTGCTCGTACATTCTTAATATGAATGTGTGCATTTTTCTTACGTCTTAGAAAACAATTCATGATATATTTTATTAAACTAATGTAAGCACATTCATAAAATCTACTAGAGGGTGATTAAATTAAAGCAACAATCGACGATATGAAAAAAAAGATAATTATTTTTCGCAAATATAACGATTGTAAAAATTTCCAAATCTACAAATGAAAAAAATATTTAAGTCGTCGAACTATGCTAGAAATAAAATAAGGTGAACGTCTCTGTAGTTGAGCATGTCTCAAAATTTGGGCGGAACTTGCTGTATTATATTAAATGTCAGAATTATTTTTTCCTTAATAAAATTGCATGAATGTTATTTTTTCTATACAAAAAAGTTTATTAATAATACATCTTTTGTAGTTTAATCTTATTATTAAATAACATTAAATAACATTACAGTTTAATGTTATTCATTAAAAACTGAACTCTATATAGAAACAGGATCGATTCTGCTGTCCAACTATATATTCCGACATCCTATACATACTCGAACATCCAAGTGTTTATTCAATCGAAATATTGTTCGAAATTAAGACATAAGATGAGTGTTGGATCGATAAAAAATCAGAAAATAATGTAGATATGAATTTGACGAAGATTTTTTCGTTTGAATATTTTTTGAAAAAAGATAAAGTGAAAAAAAACTCTTAGATGTCCAAAACTATATTGGGAAATTGACCTTGTAAGAGTAAAAAATAAGAATGAGAATAAAAATCGAACCTGGAAACTGTGCTGTTTCAGCATCGTTTTTATGAGAATGAGAGTATCAAGTTTAGGTACTCGAGTGACGACGCGGGCCACCTCCTCGTCCGTAACGGTGACCGGCAAACGACAATTCTCCATTTCGCTCGGCAAAGCTTCCCTCCCGTCGTTCGTGAGCCAACAGTGTTCCTTTATCTCGCTCAGACTGATCCTTCGGAGAGGATCTTTCGCCAACATTCGTGTCACGAGATCATACAGATTCTCGGATAGACTCGGCTTTTCCGGAAATCTCAATTGCTCCGAGCGAACCGCCGCTTGAACACCGATTATACTTCCGGCTCCGTCCCAAGGCACTTTTCCGATCACCAGCGAGTACAACGTCACTCCCATCGACCAAACGTCACAGAGCTTTTCAAAATTAATCATCCCATTTAATAATTATTCATTAAATTATAACTTTAAGTAGGAGTTGCGTTTTAAAATCTTTTGAGACAGAATTTTTTTGAAAATTTGCATAAATCTTTTTTAAGCCAGGCCTTTTTAAACAATTCGCCAAATTTATTTTCAAAAATTAGAGGCTTTAGTATACTTATTAATGATAAGCTTCCTGCAAAATTTTAGGGTAGATCATCGACTTAATTACTGAGAAATTAATTATTAAAAATCGCTCGTTTTTGTGATCAAAGCATAACATTGATATGAAAATTCTTACTTATTCCGCTGACTTCAACATCGAATCTATTTATAGTGAATCGTAAGATTCTTATATATGTATATAATTTTTATATTTTTATATAATGCTAAAGATCTATGAAAATTTCAAAAACATTCTGTCTCAAAAAATTTCAAGCGATAATTTTACATTTTGTTAAGGTATTCCTTATGCAAGATAGGGAATCTTTTACTACAATTGAAAATATGAATAGATTATAATGTGAGGAACTTCTTCATCGCATAAAAATATAATTTCATTGAAAATCTAATAGTAACATTAATTAGTATAAACATATACTATTAAAATTTAATAGTATAATCTAGTAAATATAATTTGATAATAATTTTAAAGTAAACACAATAACATGTTCGATTTTAGACAAAATTGAGTGCAAAATCTATAAATATAAATTTATAATCAGCTTTGTGTAACTTAACAAGCGTATAAATAATTATTTAAGAAAATTTAAGAAGTGTTCTTTTGTGTTTTGTCCCTGCAAAATCTGCCCCTTTAAACAAGAAATACCTTAATACAGACGACAAAACGTTTGAATAAATTAATTTACAATAATTGTCATAATAATAATAATAATAATAAAATTAATTAATTCATGAATGAACTACTTGTAACACGACAAATATTCATCGAATATTGAGCCGAAAAATTTAATTTTTGAACTTATACAGCGAAGAGTCTGATATGAGATTTTCGAGTCTTTTTTCATCAAACTTTCGTATCAACATTTTATGAAAGAAGTTCGGTTACCGTGCCGGAATATTGGGCTCCCGGAGTGGTAGTTTCCGGTGCCGCGAACGCCGGAGTTCCCGCCAAGCCCGACAACAATTCACCGGTAGCTCTCAATTCAGCGCTGACTCCCAGATCCGCGACTTTGACTCTACCTTCGCTGTCCACCAGAAGATTGCTCGGTTTTATGTCCCGATGTACGATCCTCTGATAGTGAACTATAAATCCATGTAAATACAAATATTACAAGATGCCAAAAGAATTATTAAATTTTTTAATTCGACATGCTAATTTTTTAATTCGACATGCTAATTTTTTCAGTTAAGGTAAACGTCTCAATAGTTGGACATGTCCTAATTTTTGGACAATTTTTGCTATATTATTTTTAATATTTGAATTATTTTTTTCTCAATAGAATCGTATGGATTATTTTTCCTATAGGAAGAAATGTATTTTTCATAACGTTAATTTATTCGGAATTAATTTATTCGGAAAATCTCGCTGAACCCTAGAGACAGGGTCGATTTTCTGTCCAACTATTGGGACATTCTACATATTCAAACGTTCAAGTATTTATTTACTAGAAATATTATTTAAAATTTAAAATTAAATGAGTTTTGAATTGCTAAAATATTAGATAATAGTTTAGATGTGAATTAGAAACATTTTTTCGTTTGAATATTTTTTACATAAAGATAAAGTGAGAAAGTCCTTAGCTGTTCAACTATTGGGACGTTTACACCATTTTCATTTTTTTAAGGCTGTAAGATAAGTCTCCCAATAGTTTAAACATTAACTTTTTATATTACTTTGAATATTTTAACAATTTTTACCTATATTAATGTATGAATTATCTTTTTTTCATCAAATATTTTTTAATAACATTTTTAAATGTTTCTTTTTTTTGATAAAATACACAAAATTTTGCATAGAGCTTTGTGATTAGTAGAAAAAAAAATCCAATTTTTTTCTAAAGTATTTTTTATATACTGTTAAAAGGCTTAACGATGTGTCTTCATTTAATTTTCATTTATTTTTATTGATGATTTTATGTCAGATTTTTTTAAAAAACTGAACAAAGTATCTTTGATATTATGTAAAAATCTGTGCAAAATTTCAAGAAGTATCACCATCTAGAAGTAAAAATATTGAAGTTTAAATATCGTAACATCAAACACGTGCTTTTATGGAAGAGCACGAAAAATCATGATTTTTATCAATAAATATCTTGACTTCTACGTGGTAAAATCTTTTAAAATTTAGATCACATATTCAGATCACATCCAAGAAGATTTGTGCAAATTTTCAAGGAAATTTGTTGAAATTCATTTTTCACAAGAACTATCTTAAACCATTCAGTAAAACGATTTCAAATTTGGCACTAAGTTTTTTCATATTCTAAAGAATAAAATTCCACAAATTCATTAAATTCTCATATTTTTAAACATCTCGTTTATAAGCTATTAAATTTGAAACATATTACATATGACATCAAAGAACGTTTAATATTAATTTTCGTCAGATTATCATCGGAATAATTTCCCTTAATGACTTTTATTTTTACTTTAAACGCAAGACGAGTGCCTGCGGGTAAAAAAACGCGTGAACGTAATGAAGTATATTTTTTCTAAAGTTCAGATTTTTTTTATATCGATCGATTAAGATACGAAACTTGTTTTGATACTCACGGTACTCGACTCCCATCACGACGTCCCTAAAATATTTTCTAGCAGTCTCTTCGTCAAGCGGCTTATCTGTCGGTAGCTGTAGAACTTCGCCCTTCTGCACAAGTTCGAAGACGAGATAAAGATTATCCTCGTCAGGATCGTCAAGGACCTCGACGAGTTTAACTACATTCGGATGATCGAGTTTCTTCAACAGCGCAATCTCACGATAAACTTTGGCCAATGGGTTCGAGCTTCCCCTGCGACCAGGCGCTATCCTTCCAAATATTCCTGCCTTCTTCATCAGCTTTTTCTTGCTCAGAATCTTCATCGCATAGTGAGTGTCATCCTCTTCGTTATAAGCCAACTTAACAATCCCATACGAGCCCTAAAAACAGTTTGTTCCAGTTGAAATATTTTATAAATCAAATTCATTATATTTTCTAATAAGTCTAGTAATTTTGTTGTAAATCCCATAAAATAATGAGTTTTCTCCTAATTTCGATAGGTAAATATTTTTTAATATTGCAATTTTCAATAAACAAATGTATCAACTTCGGCTCGATTGTAAATTACAAAAAAAGTGAGTTTGTACCTAATTTCGATAGGTAAATATTATTGAATATTGCAATTTTCAATAAAAAAATATATCAACTTCGGCTTCAACTTCAATTTTTGAAAATATTAACAGTTATCATAGAAGAAACATAATTATGCTATTTTTATTGATATTTTTCTCACTTTTACTGAACTTAGAAAGTGTTACATTTTTTCCAAAATGGAAAATTTCCACTAAAATGATTTTTTTCTCATAAACTGGATAGTATATCATGCTTACTTTTTTATATAACTTCTGTAGGTATAGTACTCTAACATTTTTTATTTTTTCATAATTTTCTTAAATTTCGTTTTCAAGTTATTTTTATATATAATTTTTTTGTGACGTTTCGATGGGGAAATAGCTAAGCTCAAACTTCAAATATCTCAGAAGTTAAACGGTGGAATTACTCAAGTTTTCATTCATTCGATTTATTTTCTCTTTTAACAGAACACATAATTTTTTTTCTTAAACGAGCGACAACGCGACCGCTACGCGGCCGCTTTTTTGACGTTTTAACTGATATTTGTCTGTTCTTCTAGACGCATTCTTCATACAACTTCGCATAATGCACTCTATTCCGATTAATTGATTAGAGGTTTCATCTTTTTTTTATATAGGATACATCATCACTGACATTTTTAAAAAGTATTTTGAAACGATATTATAAATTAGAAACACTGAACTAATCACTTTTCGGATGATTGAAAATATTCGGAACTGACGCTCAATTGAACTCGTCGAATTATTTCTACGAAATGTTTTTCGGTACCGAACTATCTGGCGAGACCCGACACGTCTTACCTCGACACTTTACACAGACCTACTAATTCCAAATTTTGTCATAAACCAGAACAATTAAGGCCTTAATCGGTTTTTCCACTTGACCTCGACCGATCACCATGGAAACAATAATGACAGAGTCATTAACGAAAATTTGAAAATTTTTTTTCCTCGTTACGC
>JAPYYW010002400.1:0-20551 GCA_030522545.1 Cremastinae sp. A BG-2022a | reverse complement strand
TAATTCGACGAGTTCAATTGAGTGTCAGTTCCGAATATTTTCAATCATCTGGAAAGTGAATAGTTCAGTGTTTCTAATTAATAATATTGTTTCAAAATAATTTTTAAAAATGTCAGTGCGGATGTATCCTGTATTAAAAAAAGATGAAATCTCTAATCAATTAATCAGAATAAAGTGCATTATGCGAAGTTGCATGAAGAATTCGTCTAGAAGAATAGCAAAATATCAATTAAACCGCGTTGTCGCTCGTGAAAGAAAAAAACACTGACTTTCGATCGATAGTTTGATTGTCTTTTCATTGCAAAAAACAGTTGCATTCGTGAAAACCGAGATTCTAAAAGTAATCCTTTGACGTTTTAAATTGAATAAATTCAAGGTGAAAAATGGATGAGTTACGACGTTAATTTGCATGGGTCTCGCATAAACTTCGCCCACGTGCCATCGATGACAATCCAATGTGAATTGTAAAACCTTCGGTGAAAAAGAATAAGTGGAGGAAAGAAAAAAAAAATATAAAAATTCAGCGTGGATATTGAGAATGTCACGCAATGTACGAGAAAGGTTCACGACTTCCGGTCAGACGTGGAAAAGCATTATGATAGCTCGTGAATCGAGATATCGGAATAAAATATTAGAAGGAAAGTCCATAAATACATAAATATACAGATACATTTTTTCTTCATCTGTTATTTCTTTTTTCTCTCGTGTTCATAAATATAAGGACGTGGATGCATTTTGGCTCCTGCTGCGATATCGAACGCGGCTTCGGCTCATTTTATATCCATTTTATGGCCAACTTACATACAAATATAAACCATACTTTATAGTTCGTGTTTACGTCTGTAAATAACGAGGATAAATTTTATCAACTTCTCAGGAACGAGGATGGAAAAGGGGGAAAGAAAGGAAAGTACATCGTGTCGACTCGCACCTTTCTCCTCCTTCTTCCTTCTTTATCGAATTTTATCGATCCCGAAAAAAAAAATCCACCGCCCGCGACAAAAGTTCGAAGAAAAAGTATACATTTTATCTCGCTCTCCCATAAAAATTTTTCGCTCCTTCCGCGCTTCTTTTCCAAAGATAACGCGCGAATAAAACTCTCTGCAAATTTTTTTAATCAGTGACAAACATTTTAAGATTTTGAACACAAATTATTTAATAAAAAGTACGAAATTTTTATTAACTATCGTATATTGAATAAAAGTAAGAGTACGAATAAAAACTAAAAAAAAGAGTAAAACGTATAAAAATAAATGAAAATACTTATATTCTTTCCAATTAGTTTGTTTAACTTTTTATTTCGTAAAATTACGAAATTGATTGATCGAGCAGCTGTCGTTTCTTGGAAAGGGGGACGCTTCGATGCGAAACATTTTTCTGAAACGCGCATCGCTCAATTTACGACACGTTAAACGAATAAATAATAACCGAAAGGTAAACACTGTCGAACTTTTTCCCTCGATATTCAATATTCGGCCGAAAAAAAAATCGTGTTTCAGGAAAAAAAGGGGAAAAATGGAAGATAAATAAAAATAGCGGTAGAGAACACGTGTTATGTATGCAATCTAAAGGGTCATGTGGGAGGATGTGCTCGGTTGCACACGAAAAAGATCTAATCGTCGCCGCTGTCATAAATTCTTAAGGTAAAATGCTCCGAGCAATGGACGCCTCGCTCTCGCCTCATTTGCTATTCATGAGTTATATACGAGCCCCTATATTTATATTAACATTTACACCCTGATAATAATACCCGTTTACGAAGCCATCGATGAAATAAATATAAACTTTTTACGATAATTGTCTCTTTGAAAAATTTAACTGCCGCTTAATTGAAATTTTGGATCATCAAACGCCTACGTGCTGCGTTCACCTATACAATATGCAAAAAAGAAATGACGACTTTGCATTTTTTATATCAATCGATTAATATTTTTATGACCTTAAATTAGTCGACGCGTTTATAACAAAATATTAACATAATTTATACATTTTTATGAATATTTTGACAGAAAATAACAAATTATTAACATTTCTTCTCAATTAAACAGAATGTCATCGATCATTTAAAAAGAACGATTTTCGTTTTTGATGCAGTAATAAAAAAATAAAGAGACCTTTGGTAAAATAGACGGATATGCCAAAATAAAAATCGAGAGATTAATGAGGATAGATAATTGTTGATTGATTCGACAGAGATTTTTCTTTTTCTCTTTTTGTCTTCGAATGATCGAACTTTCCTCGTCAGGTCAATTTTATCAAACGCATTATTTTACCGAGAGACTTTCTTTCGTTCAATCGTTTTTTTTTTCATCTCTCCAGTCTCCACGGAGAGAGGAAAAAAGTCTGGGGGTGGATCGCGAAAAGGGATGAAGCGAAACGAGAGGGAGAGAGCCGTAACCTCTCCTTCGCACTCCTATTTTCCGCTTCGAGAAGAGTCCTCCATTTCCTCGTTGAGTGACGTCATTGTTCTTCGATATATCGGTACACAATCGTCGCAAGGGGGTTCACTCGAAAGTTGGTGACAATTCGGACTTCTATATCTCATTTTAATTTCTACATTTTTTCTTTTTATTTTAACACCAAAATATAACGACAAATTTATACCTTATACATTGTATATTACTCAAATACAAAAATTATAATATGAGAAAATAAATATAAAAATGATAAAAATATAGAAATATAAAAATAAAAAATTGCTACGTTTTGTACTTTATACATTGTACATTATTCAAATACAAAAATTATAATATGAAAAAATAAATATAAAAATGATAAAAATATAGTAATATAAAAATAAAAAATTGCTACGTTTTGTATACGAAAAATTTTGAAATTTTTCCATACTGCTACCAAAGTCGAAAAAAAATAATAATTTCAATAGATATCATTTTATAATAAAAATGATTGTGGCTTATACGAAGAAATTCTAGAGTCTTAAAAAATGTATTTTTTATAGTTGTGCAAATGTCAGCGTTCGCGTGTATGATCGAGGATGATTCGTATACAGGTTCGAAAAAATGCAAAAATAATGAGCTCTCGAAAACTAGATTCCCAGCGGTCCTTCTCGGATGACGAACGAAGGGAATAAAAAAGTTGGTCCGAATTGTCACGAACGGGGTTTCTCGCTTTCCGGCGATGGTAAGTGAGAGATATCGGTTTGAGGGACAGGACGGTCGCGAAGGGGTCGTGCGAAGGTATGAGGAAGAGAGAAGGGACACCGCGCGGGAGTAATAGTCGGGGGTAAGTGGTCACCCCCTGATAGAGCTCAACGACGGAAGTCGAGACTAAAAAGAGCGAGAGAGAAGAAAAAAAATGGAAGATGGAGCTATATCCTCGCATACTTTTGTAATGGGTAATCGATAAAACGTCGATCTCAATGCCAATTTCGCAGCAACAAAAAGGAAAAGCTCGGAAGGAGAGATATAGAATAAAAGAGAAAAGAAAATACACACAGTATAATATCTCGGAAATATCGAATACGCTGAGCTCTGACAAGAATTGGCTTCCGATAAAAATCGTTAAAAAACAACCCCCCGTCACTCATCGTTTGTTTCAGAAAAATTCATCTCTTTTTCAGCTCTTTTTTTTTTTAATTTTCCATGCACGAATACTTTTAGCCATCATACCATATTCATATTTCGTTGATTGTTCGTTGTTGTAAATAATGATTAAATAATTTGATTAGTCTGCAAGTTATTATCTAAAAAGATGAGTTCATTTTTTGTGACTAATTTCGTTTTTTTTCAACGATTAACCTTATCTGTGAAATTTTTTTCATTCTTTCAGTTCCACGTATCTTCGGGCTCAATATTGCAAATTCACATGGGCGACGGATTAAATTCATGGACGATAAGGCATCGAGGTACGAGGCCACTTCGATCAGTCGAGCAATGATAGAAAAGGTGAGAGAGCTCTGAAACGAGAGAATAAAAAGGAGAGAAAGAACTAAATGTCGCGCATAATTCATGGAATAATTTTCATAGTGGCTTTCGAACTCTCGGGACAGCCTGACGCGATTCTATCGCGACGTCACGCGAGAAAACGTAGCAAAAGCTGCACACATTCACCAGCGAAGCTCACGTCGGTGACATTTCTTTTGGTTTTGCTTTTTGCTCGTACATTCGCTTTCTTTTCATCTAGGTCAAATGTCAAAACAATTTTATTCTCTCCATTTTGACGTTTTTTCGCCTCTCGCGTCTCTTTTTTCGCCCAAAATGATCAATGACCATAATTTTTCCATTCTTTCTGAAAAGATTGTAATACATTATTGTATCGATTGTGCACACTTTTTTTACATTCTTCCAAAATATTTTGGACTGAATGCAAAAAAAGCTAGGACTTATTTTTAAGTATTTTTACTAAGAAAAATTGCCATGATAGATTTTACTATAAAGGGAAAACTATATACTAATTATTTTGGAAACAAATTAATTTTTTTAGTAAAACGAAATGAAATTTAGGTCTGTATAATGATTACTATAGTTAACATTTTTTTCTGTCTTGTAGTTATATGAATAAATAATAAGTCTGGCATGGAATTAAATATTAATCTTTCACAATAAGCTAATAAGAGATAAAATAATTCATCACGACGAATAATTCGTCCATTCATTTAAATAAGTGGCGCAAGAGTAAATGAAATGGAAAATTCATCGAGCGATATTGTCGATGTCGTGAGCTTTGGGAAAAGTGGACGATCGATAGTTTCGCATTTCGCAAGGACGACGAGATGCAAATGGAGTGAGAAAAGAGCGAGCAATTTCGAGAAAGAGACGAAAAAGGGAGCGAGAAGAACGCATATAAAGAAAATATAGGCAGAGGGAAAGAAACAGAAAGAGAGAGAACAAGAGAACGAAAAGGACATGGCAAATTCATGTTTAATGAGGATGAATATACGGAGAAAAGTCGGAGTGCCAGTCTAGACGAGTAGACTTTATTTCAGCGCGTGTATATCTTCAGGGACTATTGACCTCGCGATTTTTCCCACCCTCCTGAGTACTTTTATCTTACTCCGCAAATATCTTCGACAGCGATGAAATTCTTATCGATAACTCGACTTTATTTTGAAAGTGGACAAAATTTGCGTCCATATCGCGGAACGTCAGTTTTCTCGGCTCGATGTATTTTCTTTTTTTTTATGCAGAGGAGAGAGAAAAAAATTGGAAGAAGGGGATAGAGAATAATTAATATCATCTCGTGATTAAGCTTTAACGTGCAAACTTGTTTCGCGGGTAAATAACCGAGGGAGACCCGGCTTTAATAACAATAAAAATAATAATAAATAACCGGGCTTGAAGGATAAAAAGGAGCCAGAACAAAGGATCGTGAGCAAAAACAGTGAGAGTGGGGGGGAAAAAACGGGGAAGGAGGAAGAGAAAAATAAAGGTAGCAATCCCAGGACGCTTTTGGTGGAATCGTGCTGATTATTTACTCGTCTCGAACCTCCGGGCTATTTATCCTCGTGCAGGAAATTTATGCTCGTATTTTCTTCCGTTTCGTATTTTTTTTCTATCTCCCTCTCTCTCTTCCTTTTCGACTCATTTTTGTTTTCCTCTTTGCCCCTCTTTTTTGAACACTAGAACTAAAAAGTTAATCAGAAAAACTCGTTTATTGAATCTGTCCCGTTTCCTATCCAGTTATTAAAAATTCTCTTTGCGCGAGGCGGATAAAACGCAACACCGGAATATGAAAGATGAAAATACTTTCAACTTTTTCGGACCCTGTCATTCATTTTCCAGCTGCTGAAACAGAATTTACGTGATTTTTTATTCAGTCGTGAGAATTTTGATATTTTCGCCTCTCTTGGATATAAAATTAGAAAATTATTTATATATACACTCGCGAATTTCTCAGTGATTTCGTTTACCATTTTTAATTTTCGAGTTGGAATAGAATTTGCGGAAATTTTCATTCAAATGTAAACGAGAATTTTTATATACTTTATTTTTCATCATAATATATTATATTATAAATTATTGTAATTTATTAAGAATTATAGAAAAAAATCGAACTTTAAAAATTTCTTTGTCGTGTAGTATCCTATCCTATATTAAAAAAGACACGAGGCCTCTAATCGATTCATTGGAATAGACAGCATTATGCGAAGTTATATGGAGTATGTGTCTAGAAGAACAGCGAAATATCGACTTAAAACTGTCAAAAAGAAAAAAAGCAACCGTTGAAGGGGTATATACCCCTTTCGATTTTTACGAAAATCTTCAAGACGTGATAACTTTTTAAAAATTGATGAATTGACATAATTCCTGCGACATTCACTTTGTTTTGCAAAAAACTTGAAGAATCGCTCATAATAAAGTTGATTTGGTGAAGAGAAAGAAAATATATCGCAAATTTAAATTTTCATGAGTCCACGAGACCCAGTGTGACTCACCAAATTTCTTGAAATTTTTTTTTTTTCGTTTTTAAGAGCCTATTTGATCGGAAATTTCCCGTAGATAACGAAAATGATAATTATTCGGGGCGAAATTCAAGAATTCATATTGATTGAGTCAAAAAATTAACTTTTGGGTCAGTTTTTTCAATTTTTTAATATAAATTCTTGAATTTAGCTCCAAATAAGTAGCATTTTCATTATCTACGGGAAATTTCCGATCGAATAAGGTCTTAAAATCGATAAAAAAAAATTCAAAAAATTTTGTCAATTTTTGAAGGTATACCCCTTTCCATTTTTTCAAAAATATTCAAGGAGTGATAATTTTTTAAAAAATTGATGAATTAACGTGATTCCAACGCCATTCGCTTAGTTTTGCAGAAAACTTGAAGAATCACCCATGATAAAGTTGATTTGGCGAAGAGAAAGAAAAGTTATCGCTAGTTGAAATTTTCATGGGTCCAAGAGACCCAGTGTGAGTCACCAAATTTTTTGTATTTTTTTTTTTTCGATTTTAAGAGCCTATTTGATCGGAAATTTCCCGTAGATAACGAAAATGATAATCATTCGGAGCGAAATCCAAGAATTCATATTGATTAAGTTAAAAAATTAACTTTTGGATCAGTTTTTTCAATTTTTTAACATGAACTCTTAGATTGTGCCCCAAATAAGTATAATTTTCGTTATCTACGGGAAATTTTGCAATCAGCAAATATTCTATTTTAAAAAAAGACATGAAGCTCATAATCAGTTCATCAGAATTATGCGAGGTTATATGAAATATGGGTCTAAAAGAATCGCAAAATATCAATGCAAACATGTCGAAAAGGAAAAACCGGCCGTGTTGCTGCTTATTAAAAAAAAGTAAAACATATCGATCGGAAATCAGGGAGAAATAAATTTGGAAAAATCGTTTTGTTATCTCACAGAATAGGCTATATTACGAAAAATATATATCATCTGTGCTCACAGGTAGATGTATCGAGGTCACGCGAAGTGTCTGGGGCGCAGGCTCGCGATGAGTCAGAAAGAGAAAGAGAGAGAGAGAGAGAAAAGGAATTACCTCCTTCTCGCACTCTCCTTCTCTCTCGGTGGTTGAAAATAAGAGTGAGAGAGGGAAAATGATAGCAACCCTCCTGAGTTTACCTTGTAGCTAAGCCTGTACATATCCAGCCCTCTTTCCGACCTACACACTCTGTTTTCATCCCCTTTCATGTCGAATCCGTCTAATAGAAAAGCTTCGAGCGTCGAGCGACACTCGAATACGGGACGCCCGTACGCTAGCGAGCCAACGTTTCGGTTTAGGAAGAGAAGAGAAAGAAAAAGAGAGAAAAAAAGAAAGAAAGAAAAAAGAATAAGTGAGAGGGAGAGTGCGATGGATAGTGAATAAAAAGAGAGAGAGAGAGAAAGAGAGAACGAGATACGAGTCTCGCTGGCAGGCACAACCCCTGCGAGAGCTCGACCTGCGACGATTCGACCCTCAAACGCACACAGGGCAACTCCTCTTTTCCTCCTCTCGCCTTCTAACCTCCTTTCCGCTCTCTTTTTTTCTCTTCCTTCTTCAACTTTCTCTCGTCTTATCTACCCCGTCCTCTCTTTCGCCAGTCGAACCTCAAACGTCCGAGAGTTTTCGTCGCGAAAGCGAAAAGCGAGAAAAAAGAAAAACACCGTCCTCGCGAACTCGGCAAAGTTTCCAGTGACCTCGCTTCCTCTTTCTTATTCTCGTTCCCTCTTCTTTTTTTTTTCTTTCCTCTCGTCGCGACTCCTCCGAACACTTTCCAGCTGTCTTCCCACGGAGTTTCGCGAAAAGGGACGAGATGAACACTTCGAAAGTAAGGACGTGATAACGCGAGTGTCTGCGAAACTGTTCAAAAATTTCGAAGATTTCGACGAGGATAATCAATAATCAACTGGTGAGTTTCTCATTTTTTTTTCCTTCACTTGTACAAAAGCTCTGTAAAATTTTCACTTCGAATACCGTGTAATAATATGTATATTACTTTTCGAACAAATTATTTCCTTTATTCTCATTTTGATTTTTTTCAAAAATTTTTATCGCAACGTGAATTTTGCTCATATTTTCCTCTTGTTTGCTCCTCGTTGCGAATTAACGAGCATAAGCTCTCGTTTTCTTAATGCCTCCGGAGTAAATGCGTGACTGATATATTGATTTTACATTATAGTTAACTGTTGTACAAGCTTCGTGTCCTCGAATCCATCATTGTTTCGATCATTCAAATTGCGACCTCCCTTCAGCTTTTCTCCCTCGTTTCTCGTTGATTCGCCTCAAAAATTATATTTCGCGATATTCAAACGAGCGCGCTTCATTTTTTAAAATTCATCACTCTCCGCCATTTTCATCCGAGTTGAAGTATGGAATACAGTTCATTAATTTTCGAGGCTTCACAAATAATAATTTATAAAATTATACCGAATAATCTCAATTTTCATTTTTTCCCCTTTTTAATTGGAATTTGTAAATTAAATGCTTGAGCAAATTGAGTGTGAAATAATAAATGGTTGGACGAAGGCGAAAAATGAATCGCATTTCCGAGTAATTGGAAGATTTTGTGAAAAAAATTTGTGCAGGATACAAAAAGTATGCAGAAGCTTAAATGTTTACAACAGCTTTGTTATTCCCGCGAGTGCTTTTTATCGTCCGAAGATTTTGTTCGGTATTTATTGTGTTTTTTAATTGGAATTAACGAAATTAAAATGAAACGCTCGAATAAATTGTCTGTGAAAGAATAACTGGCTGGACGAAGAGAAAGTGGAGAAAAAATGCTGATAAAGAGAGTCGCGCTCAAACACGTGGGTGATGTTCATTATTTTAACGCTCGCGTCGTCCCCGGGACATCATCGCGCGTGAATGAATGGACGGGAAAAACAAGGCCGACGTTTCGAAGCGTCTATGACGGAAATCCGACGAATACTCCAGAAAAAAATCAACACACTAGTTATTCTTTCTTTTTCAAATTTTATTTTGTGCCTTTTTCTCCATTCAACATTGAAAATCTTCTTTCACGATTTATACTTTCTATTTGACAGATTAAAAAATTTGATTGTACAAACTTTTAGGTACAATTCGTATACATTTATTTTTCTCTGTGCAATATTAAATATCTTTAATATCTATCATATGTTCTCGCTTCATATTTTACAATTAAAAGGTTTAAATAATTTTATCGTACAAACTTAAATACAGCTCGAACACGAATTACAATCAATTTCATTCAACACATAAATTAATTAAAATCTTGATAAATGAGTCTAATAAAAAAATGTGTACATGTATATGGAGAGAGACAAAAGTTTTTTCGACGTTACATCATTCGATTGCCAGTGATCCTCTCTGGACACATAATAGGTTCGACCTCAAGACCGACTATTTTTAATACTGTCTCACATACATTAGCGCAATTGTCTGATGGAAAAGAATGAAATGTCCCACTGGGGTACAATTTCTTTTTTCCTTCTTTTTTTCACATTAACGTATTCAATGTGATCTATAGACTCTGACAAGCATCTCAAGGATTCGGCCACATACTGTCGGTTTTTTTTTTATAAATAATTCTCTTATCGGATATTCATCGCTCATTCGTCGTTTTAATCACTTGAGCAATGTTTCGCACAACTATTCAGTTTTTTACTTTATGATACATTCTTTTTATTACCGCCATATTTTACTAACGTTCCTCATTTACAATTTTTTAAATTTTACATTCATAATTCTCTCTATTTTACCATTTTTCATAAAAATTTCTTTTTATTTGCTTTTTACCGAGCCTGGAATTATAATTATAAGTATAATTACAGCGTGAAAAAACGAAAGAGGTTTCTCATCACTGGTGAATATGTTAACATTCATAAATAATTTCAAGTCCTGGTGATTTTGATCATTCCGCATTGAAAATAACTTTATATTCTCTTGTCGTTTTTTCATTAAACCTATTTATCATTTGCATCTCAATAATGAGTTTAATTGGAGGTGGAAGGACGAAAAACCTCGCTCGGGTTATTCGGATAGTCGAGGCGTAGATTGTCGATAAGGAAAAATGGAAAAGAGAGGAGACGAAGAAAATGGAGGAAGATATAATTGACACGGCGAGTCCGTTGTGGTTATTATCCTTCGTTTATATCGTATCGGGCGCGCGCACACGCTCGCATACGTGAAATAAAGTAAGCCCGATGCGTGTCTACCGGTCATCAGCGTTTCCGACGATAATTCCATGCCTGGACTTCGTTTCGTCGCATCGCAAATACGAGATATTTTTTCACCGTTATTTTTCCTATATTTTATAAAAAGGGACACAAGGGATCGGAAACTCGGAAAAGTTTCTCCAATTCCTCCTCGTCGAAACTTCCGCTGTTGGGGAAAAAAAACAGCGTGTGGGAAAGCAAAATCAACACGAACGATCCGCCATTAGAATCGAGGCTCATCATCGTTCAATCTGATTTCGAGAGGTTTTTATGAATTATTGATTGCCACGACGATATCGCATCGCTTTTATCCTACCCAACTGAAACAACAAAAGCACGGAATGGAAAAAAAAAGAAATTGAAAAAAATATAAGAGTGGAGAGAAAATAGTGGATTGAGACTCGTCGCGACTATCTATATATGCTCTCGCAATCTCGAAGAAAATTGCGTCGTGTCGCATTTCACTTCGATCGATCCTTGTCACCGAAATAAATAATAATAATAACAACAGCGGGATCGAGATTATTTGCATCAATTGTACAGAGGTTTCATCCGCACCGACTTTTTTTCAAAAGTATTTTGAAAGGATATTATAAATTTGAAACACTAAACTATTGACTTTTCGTATGATTGAAAATAACTGATGGAATTGTCACTCGATTGAATTTGTCGAATTTCTATATACGAAATGTTTTTTGTTAACGAACTACCTGGCGAGACTCGACACTTTATAATGACCTAATGATTCCAAATTCAGTCGAAGATCCAAACAATCAAGATCGTTTTTTCCTCGATCTCGACAAATAATCAGCATGGATAAACAATTGTCGAGGTATTTTCGGAAATTTGGAAATTTTTTTTCCTCGTTACGCTCGACGAATTTTATCTCTCTCTTTTTTTTAAATGTTTACGATCCCCAAACTATTCAGGTATGTTTGTCCTCGTCCGAGACTCGTGCATTAAGTACTTGAAACACTGAGACATAAGTTTTTAATATGCAGATCGAATGTTAAATGGTCATCAAATGGTGATTTTTATATTAAAAATGAAGCCTCTGATCGATTAATCGAAATAGAGCGCATTATGCGAAAAGTTATACGAAGTATACGCCTAGAATAACAGCAAAATATCAATTCAAACGTGTCGAAAAGGAAAAACTGGCCGCGCAGTTCGTATTGATAAATTTTACAATAATTTAATGAATATAAAATTAAGTTTCGAGTTTTTCTCACATTATTACGTGTGCAAGTTATAATAAAAGTGAACTGAGAAAATTTTTCTCATTTTTCGAGTAACGAAAAAAAAAGGAAGATTTCAAAATTTTAAGTGGTGAAATCTTCTATCGACTAAATCGACTTCATAACCGGTAATTTCTGAAAATTTTTGCAAGACGAAATGAACTATTTTAACATGAAGGTCATTTCCAAAGCAGTACGTTGTATTTTTTTTCAATTGATCGGAAATTTCCTGTAGATAACAAAAATGTTTCTTATTCGGAGCGTAATCCAAGAATTAATATTGAAAAATGCAAAAAACCGTTCCAAAAATCAATTTTTTGCCTTTGGAGGTCCTATTGAGAGCGCGCACTGTATTTAGCTTGAATGTAATTTCGAGCATTTTTTCCTTTCAGTCCTGAAAATGGCATCGAGTCTGGAATTTTCGTCACCAAAAATTGGAGAAAAATTTTGACATTGGCGAAGAGACGATTCTTGTCTCGGGAAAATGTGAGTTAAAGTAATGATCAATGGATACGTAACGCTTGAGTGAAATTCAGTTTCTCGTGCTCGTCGACCCTTTCCTTCGTGAACTGAAATGTCTTTCTTCGGATGGGGCAAGACTGCGAGAGATGGCGATGACGATCGTCAACATCAGCAACACCATGGACGTAATCTGCAGGACGGACTTTTTCAAATAGCCTCGCAGGCTTGTCACATACTCGTCCAGGTAATTTTTATTACATTCTTCTTTTTACATTATTCACCATCATTAGTTTGTTACTTTGAAATATTGCAATTATGTTTTGTTCAACACTCTATTATTCAATAATATCTTAAAAATAAATAAATATACAGCATGGTAGAATAAGTTTTCATTGAAAAAATGATGAGCAACAAATTAAAGTAAAGTGAAATAACTTTTTTATAAAATAAATAAAATAAATAAATTTTTGTACAATTTTTAGGTGAACAATACACACAACGTTTCTTATGGTGGTAGCAATACCGTGACGAACGTTGCTTACTCGAAATACACGGGATCGGGTGAATCGACGAATCTTGCTTCGTCGTCAGCGTCAACGAGCGCTAAAGGTGCTTCCTCCACGACGAGCTCGCGAGCTTATTCGTCCAGTAATCAGGGAAACTCCCAGAGAAAGGACCAGGACGTGGTCGTGCTTTTGCCAAATCACAGAAAGAGCAGAACACCGCGAATACGACACAAATTGTCGGTGAGTCGAAAGAGGAGGCATTCAATCAAAAATTCGAAGCGAAATATTTCCAATTAAATATTGTGCCCGCCTGCACGGATATTCGTTTCCAATTAATTTGAGAAACGGAGCGATCGATCGATAATTAATTTTCAAATTAAACGAAAAATCGGAGCGAATCGTATAATGGGGTTTCGAGCTAAATGGAAAATGTAAAATTAAACTGAAATTGGTACGAGGAGGACGGTGCGTCTCGAGGACGAGAAGAAAAGTTATCCGGGGCGAGGATACTTTCGCGGAATGACTCGGCGAATCTGGTTCACCGTGCAATGTTCCTTCGAAATGTGGGTCACAGTTTGAATAGCGTGGCGGAAGACACAGGACGAGGGTGAAACTTGCAAATGGCCGTAAGGTCAAGGGTTCTCTCTATCCTGATTATATAATTTTTATGCTGCCAATCGATATATTTTTCCTCGCACGAATATTTTCGTCGCCAATTAAATATTCGGTCCCCTCACCATATTATTTCGAGCGAATTTTCAAAATAATAAAGACAGTTTCGCTTCGTCTTTTGAAAAATATAATTAAAATTCATACAACATGTAAAACCAAACGTTTTACACTTTTGTTTGTATATCCATCAGTTTTTTTTCTTCAAATTATTATTTGAAACATTAAATGTTTTTTGTATAGAAATAATACTGCACTGTACATACATTTTGGAAATGTTTGTTTTGCTATACAGCGTATTCTAATAAATTTTTAATTAAAAGTGTTTGGTGTGTTAGAATTTAGTGAATTGTCGATCGCTGGTTAAAATTTTCGTGGATCGGGGAACAAGGAAAAAGAGAGAGGGAAAAAACGTAAGGAAATGGTGACAGCGAAATTTGGTATGACTGTGAGAAAGCGAACATGAGAAAAACAGGAATCTCTTTTTCCGTCGGAGTGGTAGTCCTTGAGAAAAGCTTCGATGTGGTTTCATCGCGCTTGTCGTCGTCCTGGAGACGAAACGAAAATTAGAACGCTTAGTTGCACGTCTCGGGAAACGGTTTGCGCTCGTTTGTCCCTCGCCCTCCGGCGATACGTTCCCTTTCCGCTCGAAATTGCTCGACGTATCCAGACTTGTAACCGAGAGGAGAAAAGTGAGAGAAAGAGAGAGGCCAATGTTGCCCATTTTCTTCCGCAAGCCCGGAAAACCTCTGCCCTCTTTTCTCCTCCCTCTCCCCATGCTCTCCCCATTCTTTTCTCCTCGCTGCTCGACCAAGAATTCCCGATTCCTTCTCTCGTCCCATTTGCTTTTCCTTCCTGCTGCTCTTCAGCCTTTTGTCTACCTTTGGCCTTCAATGATCCTTGCATCGCTGCAATTTCCCTCCTTTTCCTCTTCTCACATAACCCCGGGACTATTTTTGTATCCTATTTTCTCGCTTCCGTATATACACCCCCGCTTGAATTTCAATCGCATTATTTGCGAATAAATTGCAGTTCCTACGTATTTTTCCTTTATTTTTCTTCAACAATAGTTCGATTAATTCTTTATATAGTCAAGTAAGTTATTTAATTTAAAATAATTACTATTTTTGTATCCTATTTTCTCGCTTCCGCATACACCCCCGCTTGAATTTCAATCGCATTATTTGCGAATAAATTGCAGTTCCTACGTATTTTTCCTTTATTTTTCTTCAACAATAGTTCGATCAGTTCTTTATACAGCTAAATAAGTATAATTTAATTAAAAATAATTACGACATTATTATTGGAAAATCATGATTTTATATAATTTAACTTCTCGTTTTTTTCTTATTTTAAATAAGTTTCATTGACTAAAATGTAATTACAGCAAAATCATCTTGATGCTCGTTCGATATTAAGAAATCCATAAAACATGTTGAGTGATGAATCAATAAACAAATCACGTCGTCGCGCATGTCTAACTAATTACGAGAATGTTTAATATTAAATGTGTTCGCGTAATTATTAAAAAGTGTGTACCTTTTTAGCTCAGCACCGGAATATTAATCCTTTATTATTCATCCCCGGCGCGAGGATAGGGAGCGTTAATGCTATCGTTGGCAAAAGGGAGCCTCGCGTCCGAAGCTCGCGCGACGAAAGCGCTATTTCCATCGGATCGTTAAGCTGCTTCCCCGTCGACGACGCGTCGCATATTACCGCGGAAAGCGCGTCCGTGCGCATTTTCGCGCCAAGAAATACGTATCGAAACGCAGACCGACAACGACGACGACGACGACGACGTATATATTGGAGATTGAGTAATTAATCGACCTCCCCGACCAGGCAGTTTCGTCGATTGTTCATTAACGCGAGCCTTCTCATGCGGGATCGCGACTACAAAGGAAAATTTAGCAGTTCGCTTCATTCGCGATTTCGAACACGCTCGTTTCCTCCTCGTGCTCGATTTTCTCTCGAGAATATTATTCAAATATATCGATATCTCTTATTCCGGGCGTTCTCCATTTTCCAAACGTTTCACGTCGTCGATATATATACGCGCGATCGCCTTCTTTCTCTCTTTCTCACATTCTCACACATGTACGACTTCGTCGCGTTTCCTGCAGCCATTTTCGCTCACGACGGAGCCAGCTTCGCGAATTTCCTCTCTGTGTCTGCGATCCGGGCTTTCCCAAAGCTTTCGGCCGCTTCCAATTAACCGTAACGCTATTACCCCGGCGAGGAGAGATCAAAGCGACTCTGCGAGCGAGAAGCGTTTCGAGCCGCGGGATAAAAATTCGTACCGGGCGAAATGCACTCGAGCTTCGGAAAATTGCATTCTCGAATGATTCTTGAGATTTACAAAGTTTTGCTACGAATTGTGTACGAACAAAAGCCCGTGTCGTCCTTTCGACGACGAAGAATCAGAATCCCTGCAGCGAGGTAAATTCTTCGTCCTTTGTTGCTCATCTTATTTTGCCTCTGAATCTTGCAAAAATTTTATATATAAAAAGCACACGCGGGTCCCCCGCAACGAGGAAAATTCTTCATCGAATCGTCTATTCTCGTTCGTTTGTACTTTTATCTTTATCTTGGAATACGCGAGGAAAATGCGCGTGCGGAGTACACGGCGTAGTTGAAATTAAATTTGTTTGAGAATTACAGAAAACGAAGAGGGGATCGAGCCGTTTGGTTTCCGGCATAACACTGCGAGTCTGCTACACGACGACCCCTTTATGATTTCCGCCCCCGTTCTTTCTCTCTCTCTCTCTCTCTCTCTTTTTCACACTATATTTATCGTCCCTTCGAGCTCTCTCCCTCGGTCTGTGGACAACGAATGTGTGCGCAATGCTCGAAACCGTGGCGCCTCCTTCTTAACTGTTTTTCGTCACGAAGCTCCCCGGCGTTCGCTCCGTACTTTTCCAGCCCCCGAAACAGCAGCCTCTCCGCAACGAGCGCTTATTAAGAGTGATTACGGTCGCGCTCGTTTTAATTTCCTCCTTCCTTCCGAGTCCGGGCTTCGCCGGGAAATCGAATGGCCCTAGAAAAATGCCATGTTTTTTTTCCCTTATTTTTTTTTATTGTTACGAAATAGCCATGACGCATTCTAAATAATTGTACCACACGCGCCTAACATTCCAACGTCGACGATAAATATCTCAAGTACCAAAGTACGCGGTTTTATTTATCGGCGTCATTTTCTTCGTCGCCCGAGTAGCCTGATGTCAATTCGAAAAATTCTGTTTAACCGAAGTACCTGTCGCGTGAAAATCGTTTGAGATAAAATTTCTTAATAATTTACTCGGATCTTTCTTAATATCTTATATTAAAAACGTGTGCCATATTTTACCATCAAAATATTTACCATCTAAAAGTTGAGATAATTATTGATGATAATCGTCGAGGATTTTGGATAATCGTTTATCAATTTTCTATCAAATTCCTGACGTCACTTATTGATCATTTTACACGCTGAGAGAAATCACGATAGTGGATTTTTATCATAAAGTGACAACTATGCTGATTATTTTATAACTAAATATATGTTTATCGTAAAATAAAGTATATTTAAGATAGAATCTAAACAGAATATAATTAGTTTCATATAATAATTATTATAGTTGTCACTTTTGTATAATAAAATTTATCATTCTTTTCTCTCAGTGCACAATTAATTCCGGAAAATTGCAATCTTTCCGCAAAAGTGCGTATTATTTAATTTATTTGGAAAGTATCTTCAATATCTATTTGTGAATTTTTTTTCTTAAGTGAATATTTAGCGTATAATGGAACATTTGCTAAAATCTATCTGTTTTGAGTGTAAAGGGTGAACATCCTTAATGGTATGCGATGCAGTGCGTCCTCGAAGACAAGATTTGGCCGGAGCGCTCGAGACACGATTCATAATCGTATTTCGTAAAATGGCGACGAAGAGAGAGAGAGAGAGAGAGAGAGAAAGAGGGATGTAAATGGAGAGAGAAAGAGAAGAAGCTCGAACGTCTGCAAAGGACGAAAATTTCTCATCTGCGCACAAACGACTCCGCTGTCGCTTCCCTTCCACGCGACGCGTATATCAATTCCCTTGCGGCCCCATCAACGAGAGTTCGCTAAGCTTCACTTTAAGTAGCTTAAATTTAGGTCCATGTACCCTTGGCAAAACGTTCTGATCTTTCGATATAGACTCACCCGGCGCACAAAAGCTGCCTCCGAAACGATCGACTTTTCGCAGAAGCCCCCAAAGCCTCGAATTTTCGAATCCCGATGAATAGTTCCGGCAGACACGCGGTTTATTGCACGAGATCCGAAAAGGTGTTGTCTTACAAAGTCGCGAGACGATTAAAAAAGCAAATAAAACTTTAATGCAGAGTCGCAAAACATCTTGCCCGCGTCGACTTCGCGTCATTAATCTTCGCGACGATGAGACATAGCGAGGAGGGTTTCGTGAAAAAGAATCGAGCGACAAAATGGACGATTCATTTATTCTAATGCAACATTTAACTCTCTGATAAATGTCTTGTCTCTTTTTCTCTCCTCCGTCTCTCGCTTTCATGTTTAATGATTTCTCGCGCTTCCTTTTGTTTCCACGCTCCGGGTCCATCGACTCGTTTGCGAGTGTCGCCCGGAGGGGATTTCTCGATTAAAATAATCCCAGGATAATACAAGAGACAAGAGAAGAAGAAAAAACGAGCGAGAATCCACTTCCGGGAACTTCGGAAATAAGGGTATATATTTCGCGTCACGATAATGCAGTAACCATCGATTGCTTTTTTTTCCCTGATGAAGGACCGATCGCGTTCGGCTTTATCCTTCTCGCACGCGGAAAAGGTGATGGCTGAATTTTTTTCGTGCCCTCGTCGAGAGCGGGGAAAAATGTCCCGGAGGATCTCGGGGAATTCGGGAGCCCCGCGGTGTGTGACGCGCGCGCGGCTCGCCTTTCCCTCGCCGAATTCATATCGGGCGAATGACCTACGACCTCGCGCAAGTTCCATCAACCCTCAACGCGTGAAATCAACTGGAAGTCCTTCGTGCTGTTTATACACTCGAGTAATCTCTCTGTCGTTCTTTTTCTCCCCTCCCGCCCTGCCTCCCTCTCGCTTTCTCCTCGCGTTCAGGTCCGATAAATCTGCAAAAACCTTTTCTCGAAGGGGAGCTCAGGTGGGCAGGAGCTGCGGTTTTACCCCCGGCTCGTGATCGCGAGTGAAATCAAGTATGGAACGAGCGAGGGTTGTCATTCAAATATCCAGAAAATTAAATCTCCCCGAGCACGATAAAGAGTGTATATACTTAAAAAAGAAAAAAAAACGAATACGATGCGCATAAATTTTTACGTTCGCTCCCAAAATGATCATTTTGCGTCATTATAGTCTTTATTGATATTTTTATATGTTTTTTTATATCAAAGATACTAAAGCTGCAAGAGATTTTCTTGCAAGATATTTTATCAAGTGCACGTACTTTTATGATGCCGCTCTTAACAATTAATATCGAAATGTATATGAAAAAAATTCATGCGGACTAAAAAACGTTCATTTATTAATAGAAAAAAATCGAAAGCTGTATCCCTTGCATATTTATACCGCGTTTTAGTTTTTTTCCTTGAAAAGAGGGAAAAAATGCACGATAATGGACACGTGCGTGTTTGAAAAGCTCGACACAGTTTAACAACGTTCGATGGCGTTTTCATCGTCGTAAAGAGAACAATTTTTTTTTCTCTCCGTCT
Source organism: Cremastinae sp. A BG-2022a (assembly GCA_030522545.1). NCBI lineage: Eukaryota > Metazoa > Arthropoda > Insecta > Hymenoptera > Ichneumonidae > Cremastinae sp. A BG-2022a. Next base: position 1,366 of record JAPYYW010002400.1, on the reverse strand, counting down.
GGCTCATTGGGTGAGAAAAGTAATCTCGTTTTTTTCCCTGACTCCTCGCCGCCTTTTTCCCGCGGCATTGTCGCGTCGCCGTTAACAAGCCCGGGCCCTCCCGCGCGTATTATGTTATTCCAATGTTGCTCATTTTACATAATACGTATAGAAAATATAGCCGCCATAGCTCGTGTGGAAAAACCAGGTGAATCGAGCCTTTTTTCCTTCCCCTGTTTCGTTCTTTTTTCTCCTTCTCTCTCTCTCTCTCATATTTTTTTCTCTCTTTCTCTTTTTTGATGTACGAGCCGATATTAGTCGCGCATGTTGCTCTAGCGTGTCTCGTGTTCTACGCGCAAACCATTCTTTCTCACTTACACCTCCGTCTCTCTCGCACAGACGTTCCCATTCTCGCGTCCTGCACTCTCGCTCTTCGCCGACGGACTAGTTTTCCCGTGACAGTTTGCCCGGCCGGACGAGTCACGAGCACGCGACGAGCCAACGTCGAGCTCCTCTTCCCTCATTTTCGTCCTTTTCGTCGCGTTTTTGCTCGTCAACTCGAAAATCCGCCGAAAAATCCACAAATCCGATCTCGGATCATTTTCCGTAAGGTCAGTGCTACATTCTCGACTCTTGTCCATCTAACTTTTTTTTTTACGAAGGTATATATGCAAGTATTTTGAATTTTTTTCCGGGCACACGGAATACAATAAAATCAGAGTATTTTTATTACTGTCCACCCTTCAAAAGCTTTTTATATGCTTTTTTTATCGATTAATTCTATATTAACCTATAAGTTATTTCTGTAGTTCTTATTCTAGCGTATGTTTTTTACCGATAACATCAGTTATCACATCAAGCACTGTGTATGCGTGTTGGAAAAGTACCTGACACAAATTATATGTAATTTTGTCAAATATATCCTACGAAATGTCATACGTTCATGTATTTGGAACTCTGCATGTTGAAGTGGATCTCTGTCAATAATTTAAATTAAGATTTCAAATGATTTTAAAAATTAAATTTATCCTCGAAATAATTTCTCTTCTGACGTTTGATGGTATGACATAAAATTAAGGATATATGAACAGTATATTTATAAATATGAGAATTACATCCACTTCTTTGATATAATAATTCGCCAAAGGGTACATATATATATAAATGTATCAAAGGATATCTATATTAAAAAAGACATGAGGCCTCTAATCGATTCATCGGAATAGAGCGTGTATTATGCGGAGAGCGCATTGACTTTTGGCTAATATCTACTCATTAGAAAAAAATGTGACGTGCGTCAAAATTTTTCATGGGTCCACGAGACCCAGTGTGACTCACCAAATTTTTTGAAATTTTAAAAATTCAATTTTAAGAGCCTATTTGATCG